>VUQG01027092.1:0-10059 GCA_015106755.1 Etia nguti | reverse complement strand
TATCTTCGGCTGCACCAGCTACAGGGGCCTGGCTAGCTACGGGTGAATGAAGGGTGCGAAGCCGAGTCTCCAATTTAGTAATCCTGGCCTCCAGAGCTGCAAATATGCTACATTTGTTACAAGTATCATTACTGCTAAAGGAGGCCGAGGAGTAACTAAACATCTGACACAATGAGCAGGAAAGTGCAGGTGAAGAGGCCATGCTGCTAGCGAGTTGGCTACGAGCTAAGCTAGCGAAACAGTAAAGACACAGTGAGTGAATACTTTGGCTATAAATTAGGTAGTGAGTACACAGAAAGTGTGCTTCTGATGAAGCACGTGAAGATTATACTATGAAAATAGAATGTATCTAAAAGTTTTTAATTAAATTGCTAAGCAGATAAGCTACTCAAAAACACCACTCTGTTTGAGCAGGAACAGGAAGTGATACTCTACCGCAGAGAGAGCGAACACCAAGTGACAGTGCCACGAAGAGTCAGGGAGTGCAACAGTGAACCACCAATGTGGGAGCATTGGTGAGATGAGATGGTGTTGGAGAAACCCGAAAAACAGTGAAGAGTTTTCAAGGAACAAAGCAGGAAATGCAACTATTTCACTTTTTCAAACAGTGTTGTTAAGTTGGTTCCATCTTGCAGCTGACTGATGATTGCGAGGTAAATGGTGTCAAGCAGTCTGGCTGCGATGGAATTCTATGTGAAAAGTGTGCAAGGCTTGGAAAGCATAGAAGATCCAAACACATCATGAAGCAGATGAGCTGGGTTGCAAAGTGGCTTGCAGATGCCGCAGCAACTGTAGGCAGGGTAAAACAGCTTAAATATTATGCCTTGAATTAAATTTACCAACAAAAAATGTTTTTGTGGCCTTTTAAAACTAATTCTACACGTTATTTTTATCTATTCTGAGTAAGTTCAGGACACACGATCTAGAGACATCATAAATTAGTAAATGGAAATCCCAAATCACTGTACCTAAAAAACCAAAAACCACATATATACTCTGGTGCAATGAAGGATATTCACTCTATTATTGTTTAGTTTTTCCAAGGTTTGGATACACAGAGCGACAACAATGCACATACACACACCGTCAGAATACAAAAATCAAAGTGAAAACATAGAATTAAAATTCATCACAGAGCACCATCCCCACAAAAAAACAAATATGTTTCTGAAGAATGTTTGCTCACCTTATTTGTATCATAGTGTGTTACTGCAGACACAAATCTATAATCCTGAGGGTAAATATGCTACCGGCACATTTGCATTCTGCTGAAAAATCAGAAATATAATGTTGCTTTTATCCAGGGTTAGCAAGCAGAGTTGATTTATTTTTAAGTGACATGAAACTTATTAATTCAGTGCAAAAATTTGCCCAAACAGGCTGCTATGGTGTGACTGACAGATGATTAATTGGACTAGTAATACAGCAAAGCTCATGATCTTGATAATTAACTGAATGTAGTTATGTAAAGTCCAGCCAGTCAGGCACAGAGCCATTTCTTGTCATTTAAAATGGAAAACTTTAAAACTTTGAAACTGTAGTTCAGATAAAAATGCTGATGAAACATTAGTGAGTTTAGCATGTGTTAAGCAAAGTATACACTTTGCAATTTCTTGGTTAGTCCAGAGGTGCGCAAGGATTTTGGTGATGCTGTTGGCTGCGATCATACTGTGAAAGAGGGTCAAAACTGATCACTGTCTGGAGTTAAAGGGAGCAATTAACAAATTAATAACAAATTAAATAAAATCAGGCAGTTTAATACATAAAGATATAAACTGAGTTCCTTTTGTATATACGTCTACCCAGACGTCCTTCTAGGTGATCCCATAGAGATCAGAAAGTAAATTCATCTCATGGTCCCACCTCCAAGCTACACACACACACATCTGTTTTTTTCCTCATGCCTGTTCTGTGTTCATTCAGTTGTCAATAAAGTTGTGCTCACTTCAGCATCTAGGTAGGGCACAGGAGCAAAAGCACAAAGTAATTTAACATGCAACTTTTCTCTCAGTAAATATCACCAAGCATATATTGCACGGCTCTGCATATGTTTCACTAAAATGATCTGCTTATTTCACACATACACAACAAACTGAATGATAATAAATTCATGCTGTGTGAGAATAAGCTGTGTTCAGACACATATTTGTGTTCTATGCCTTTAAGCACTGTGAAAAATCACACTCAGGGATCAAATCACAAACCTTCCAATTAGCAGACAACCTGCTCGACCGTCTGAGCCATCACAGCCTGGTGTCGCTCATACCGGGTTAGTTCAAGGGCAGCAGACGTCAGTTTGAATTTAAACTGATGATGCTCACAAGAAGTACTTGCCAATCGGAAAGTAGCCACGATAGCTCATGTAACATCTGCTTATATATCGTGAAATGCATTTGGCTAAATCCACAAAGAGAACTAAACCTCAGAGCCAGCAGCCAATCTATGGGAGCAGCGCAGGTCAGCTGACTGCAGCCTGTTCAGAGTCTGGGTGAATTGGAGCTTACGAGTTTGGTAGTTGAGATGACTCAATTTTTTCCCCACTGAAAACTGAACTGCTACAAGGATCTTATGGTTCCTCCACCTGCTAGAGCCCACTTTGAGCCTCTGTCATTTGTAATGGTCTTGAGAACAAACAGCCCAAAACAACACCAAACGGACTGGCTGAGTTGTAGCAGCAGGAGCTTCGTTTGTATGACGTCATCATAGTCTAGCACTCAGTAGACATGATCGTTGTACAGCCTACATGTACAAGTTTATTAGACCTATGCCGCACAGAGCTTGCAGTAAACTAAACAAAATTCTGAAGTCTTACTGTGTGTAGGCACCTTAAGGGACTATTGTCAGCCATGAATAATTAGACATTTGGTACTCTGCTAACTATTAGTGGCAGCAGGGCAGCGAATGTCGGAATGAGTCAAAATAAACTCGAGTGTGCGTTCTTATGGTAATGAAGGAATATGTCAGCCAGTGCAATGCTGTGGCTTACTGAGCTAAATCTCTCCTTCTTTTGGACATGACTTCTCCATCTTTATTCTCTAAGACGTTCTTAAAAGCCACAGTAACTGGCCCTTTACATTTTTCTGCCAACATTAATCTGGTTCTGTCAAAATAAACATGACAAATACATTTTACAGCGTGATAAAAACGAATACATCCTTTAATAAAAACTCATATACGTGGCAGACAAACATTAACTAGCGAGCGTGCAGAATTCACAGACAGCGTGGCATGCATGCACACACACCATAAATACACCAATGAGGTCTGACATCTCAAAGCCCCGATGGCTTTCTTCCATCCAAGAAACAAAATCACTGGCCAAAGCAGGGCTGAGAGCTTTAACATTTTGGAGAGACTGCAACTCACGACAACACCATAACTCTTGCACTAGGTATTAAACTCAGTTGTTCAGTGTGTGAACTTTTCCATAGACCCATAAGCTCATTCGTTCACCCCTCGTTTGTAGCACATCTAGCCCCAAACTCCCTGACGCATGAAAACTGGCTCTCTACCCAGACGAGGGAGCTTCTTTTCACCAAAGCTCTGCTCGCCCTCCAAAACCAATACAGTAGGCCGCCTGAGGACAAGGCCGCTGCTCTGCGAGTTGAATCTCTGGCCACCGTCTCGCTTCCATTTAATCTCACTGGAGCGATGATCACAAACATCTGTAAGTGGGATGCTCAGCTTTTCTATCTGCTGTTCGAGAGAGCTATCAGCAGAAAACAGTGCCTGGCTCCTTCTCTGTCAGCGGGGAAAATGCTGTGAACAGCTGGATGTCCAACCAAGCAAGCACTGGAATGTAGATTAGGTCTGAGTGTGACTCAGAAAAGAGAAAATCTGCTCTAGCTGATGACCAGATTGAAACCAAGTGAACCTTATCTAAGGCTTGTTTCAAGACAATGAATTCAATAATGAGCAACAAACAGTGACATGAAGTGAATTTTTAATAATTCACTGCGCACTCTATAATTAGCATGAAAATGGGAAAACAACATTCTCAGTATTTGTTTTTATCTAAGCTCTCGCCGTCTATTTATTTTCATTTCTCATCAGGCCGAGGAAGTGAACCCAGCAACGGGATTGTTTTTATTTGTTGTTCAATGTCAAAAAGGAAAATGAGGAATAAGTAATCAACCAGTTTCCCCAGTTTTCATACCTTTAAACTTTCTATAAAAGATTATCTTTAATAAAACAATATATTACCCAAAATTCCATTTTTACCAAACATTAAATTTAACGTCTCTCAAATGATCCTTTCTACACTAACTATGCAGGAAACATGTTTTATTTATTTTTGCACTTAATTGCCTGAAAGTCGGCAAATTTAAACAGACTAAATTATTGAAAATAACAGAAGCCACAAGATCACAAACCACTTTGTTAGGTACACCTTGCTAGGACCTGGTTCGACCTCCTTTTGCCTTCAGAACTGCTTTAATTCTTCATGGTGTTCTTCAGCAACAAGGTGCTGGAGACATTCCTCAGAGATTTAAATCTATGTTCAAGAAACCAGTTTGATGATCTGAGCTTTGTGACATGGTGCATTATCCTGCTGAAAGCAACCATCAGAAGATGGGTACACTGTGGTCATAAAGGGATGGACATGGTCACCAAGCCATTAAACAATGCTCAGTTAGAAATAAGGAGCCCAAAGTGTGCCAAGAAAATATCACCACATCATTATACCACAAGACTGAATTGTTGACATGCAAGGCAGGATAGGTCCACACTTTAATGCTATTTGTCCAAACTCTGAATGTTTCAGCAGAAATGGAGGCTCATCGGACCAGGCAGCATTTTCTCCAGTCTTACATTGTCCAACTTTGATGAATCTGTGTGAACTGTAGCATCAGTTTGCTGTTCTTAACTGACAGGTGTAGCACCTGGTGTGGTCTTTTGCCACTGTAGCCCATCTGCTTCAAGATTCAACGTGTTGTGCATTCACAGATGCTGCTCTGCATACCTTGACTATAAAAAGTGGTTACTTGAGTTTCTATTGCCTTCCTATCAGCTCGACACAGTCTGGCCATTCTCCTCTGATCTCTGGCATCAATAAGGCATTTTTACACAGAGAACTGCTGCTCACTGGATATTTTCTCCATTTTGGACCATTCTCTGTAAACCCCATTAATGGTTGTGTGGGAAAATCCCAGCAGTTCAGCACTTTCTGAAATGCTCAGACCAGCCCATCTGGCACCATCAGTCATGCCACGTTGAAAGTCACTTAAATCACTTTTCTTCCCCATTCTGATTCTTAATTTGAACTTCATCCTGCATATTTACATGCACTGAGTTACTAGATTAACAGATATTTAAGTAAATAAGCAGATGAACAAATGTACCTAATAAAGTGGCAGGTGACCCAACTTGCATTTTGAGCCTAAAGCCAGTTTTGAATGTCACAAAGTCTCTGTATTAACCTGGTTTAATCATCACTGTAACCCATGCTGAACACCTAACCTGCTCCAGTGCCTGCTGTTGTTTGAGTTTTGAATTAAAAAATCAGCAGCAGCATTTCATATTCCAATATGCTTTAAGAGTGGCCCCTATATAGAGTGGTATAGATTGTCAGCAGATGCACTACCTTATGAGAAAGCCAGCTGACCCACAGATAAAAAACAGGTTAACAGTTAGGACAACACCTGACATTAAGGGGAAACAGTCGCATTGACACTGAAAAGCAGAACAGTCCCACTTCCAATAAGAACAAAACACACAGTCCAAGGCAAGGATCAGCTATGCCACAGGTCAGCTATGTTCTCTAACACACTGACACCTGCAACAGGAAACGGGAGTTGGTGGCCTACTCCGAATGAGGTCTGGGAAAACAACTCCACCTTTAGGCGGCAGCATTAGGAAGGCCCTGGCCTAGAATAAAGTATAAGTACAATTAAATACACCTGCCTTCAATTAACCCAACCAATCACAGCCAAATTAGTGCCAATGTCCCGCAGCAAACACATGGGAGTCATACTGCAGGTGATGCCAGTCTCCCATGTTACACACAGATTGGTGACTTCAGCACCACAACACAAACGGTTGCTGCAGGAATTCACATGCGTTGAGTAATTATGCAGAAAATGCATGTACTGTATAGATTTCTATGCTTCATCCTGATAACAATACAATGCTTTTACTGCAGCAAACAGAACAGGGGGCAGAAAATTGATTTCACTTTAATTTGACTTTATTTTCTGTGTGTTCTTCACTTTGGGACAATGCCAGACTTAAATGAGCTCCTGGAGTAACATATTCAAATGTATCAAGTTTAAAGTCTCAGAGCTTTTAATGTGGCAGCTTTAGAACAGCAGCACTGAGCATGCACTCAGGGGGAAAGTATGAATAAATATTGCTTTCTTGCCTTATTTGTGACATGTTATTATTGTTTTGTATTTTTAATAGTGTGACATGTTCCTCTCAGCTGAAGCACAGGGCGCACTGAGCGTCGCTACATGCGACCGCAAACAGAGCCTGGAACAGACAGCCTGGGTTAGCAAAGACGGTGGATAACCACAAACTATGATATCCATTACTTCTGATTTTAGGTTGTATTAAACCAGCTAACACAAGGAAACCCTGCCTGTGAACTTGCCCCTCAGGGCTTGTGCTGCACAGTCTGAGCTTTGTTTGAAGCATTAACAATGAGGACATCTTTTTTCTCTTCCGCACACAAAAATGTCAAGAGAAAAAAATGCAACAAAAACGGCAAAGTGCATGGGATTAAAGTTAAACAACAGTGCAATAAGTCGCCAAATAGAAAGAAACACAAACTGTTATATTCCTCTGAGCTGCTGCTGCTGATTTGTGTGTGTCAGCTGACTACTGGGGAGAAATAAAATGGTAATTCGCTCTGATTATCTGGCTGTAATTATAGTTTTTAAAAATATGACTGGTATTTAGTTGAGGTAAATATACTTTTCGTTGATGCAGAAATTAACAGCCATAAGGTGCTGGTAAGAGAAATGAGAATGGCTATAACATTTGTAGCTTAAGAACCTGGAAAAACTGAACTGGCACCGAAAAATCTGCTTTGTTTCATTAGTTTTTAATGGGCAAAACCTGTATGTCATTATCATCAGGCCTGATGAAGCTGTAGGCAAAACACACAGCTCATTATGATCCTACAATATAAAAAGGATTCTTTTCCAGCAAGGCTGTTGTCATGGCTCTTGAGTCATAATGATGTGACATTTTCAGCTCCTGTGATTAAAAAAAAAGAAGTGCTATCCTTGATAGATTTGACATTTCCTTATTCACAGTGTCATACAAAGAGAACAATAGAGTTAAAGAATCAGCTCATCGACTTGGTTATCTGCTTATGACTGAATTACAACAAGCACTGACTGCTCAGCCTATAAAAAAATAATAACCCCACAGTTATTTATGGCTGTTGCCAAAGTTGCAAGCCCGCAGTAACTTTTAGAAGTTTGTAGACATCTGTTTTTTAAATACTGGGCAACAGATAACTGGTCAAGTTATCTGTTGCCCATTATTTTTACACACAAATCTTAGCAGAAAGAGATGTTTTAAAGTTTAAAGACGACCTAAATGCTGCACACAAGGAGACAGATAAGTCAGCAGCAGCAGGCACTGAAGTTGATCTCACTACTGTGTTTGTCCCTTTTGGAGAATTTTAATGCAAATATCTGGTGAATAACATTTTTACAGTAACTTTGATGTTAATTGTACCAACAGCCAATCAACGCTCAAAGTGGTGATGGTTATAGCAGCAAAACCGAGGCTTTAAATCAGGGGTGGGGAATCAGGCCTCGAGGGCTGGTGTCCTGCAGGTTTTAGATCTCACCCTGGGTCAACACACCTGAATCAAATGATTAGTTCATTACCAGGCCTCTGGAGAACTTCAAGAGATGTTGAGGAGGTAATTTAGCCATTTGAATCAGCTGTGTTGGATCAAGGACACATCTATAACCTGCAGGACACCGGCCCTCAAGGCCTGGACTTCCCCCACCCCTGTTTTGAATGGTCTTTTCATAAGCCAGTGGATGTTGTCCATCCTGTGTATATACAGAATAATTTCTTATGTAGGACTAGGTTCGTATAGCTGGAGACCTAAAATCAAGGACTATTTATACAAGAGGAAACGATTAGGGTGGAGCAGAAAAACAAAGGAAAGAAAACAACCAAAGATGCACACAAAATAAAACAGTAAGTGTCATGGCACAAAAACAGCAGGAACACAGAAGGGGCACCAAGAAATCCAATAAAACACAAAGTTAACCATAAACATAAGTTAATAATGAAAAAGGGAAGTGTTAAACCGAATCACATCAGTGGTACTAATTACAGTGAAATTTCAAACAAAACATTCAGTGTTTTTGGAATTGTTAAACTGATGATTTCATCTTCAGCTGCATGTGGTCTTCAGCTCTTATTTCAATTCTCTCTACAGGGAAGTGATTTATAGCCAGGCTACCTGCTTGGCACAGCTGGAGTGCATTCGCTGGCCAGGTTACTCTGTCAGATTCATCACTTTGTGCTTTTCTGTCACTCCGACACGAAAGAAGTTCATTACTTTTCATTAGTTGTATCGAATTGTTTTTCATTTTTCATTTGCAGCCGGTCGAGAGGAGAACCCCTAAAGGCCACAGCACTCAGGATGTTGTAACACATACTCGACATGAGCTGCGCTGACAATGCCTCGAGGACTCCAGGCAGGGCCAGCCAGGTCCGGGCAGCCCATTTCCATGTCCGTGTAAGAGCTTTGATTCAACATTGTGATAAATGCCTCAATTAACATTACAGTCCATTAAGGCTTTGACATTTTTACTTCATCTGGACATTCACGGTTTACAAAGAGACTCGCTCCCGGCCAGCGATCCTCTTGAAACATGGTCCCGCTTGTGAATTTGAAAGAACACCTGTGTTAAAAGCGCCCTGGTTTGAGTGTCCTGTGTGTTTTTGATGAGTGCTTTTAGGCTTCAGTAACAAAAGATAAAGATTTAACGAGAGGGGAGGTGTGCAGAGGACTCGCTGAAAGGTTTGCTCTCAGAGCACCTTTGCAGTTTTTTCAAGAGACTCACTAAAGCTCAAAATAGGCTCAGTGCAAATGGTAGGGGACTTAATATACGCACACTCACACTATACAAACACAGAAATGCACAACACATGCACATATACACACACTAACCGTCTACCCATCCATATCCACCCACACACAGTCACACTGGAAGGATTTTTAATAGCAGCACCTGCGGTATTCAATGGTAGATTTGCAATAAGAACATCCTATATACATTAATTTTGAGTTGGGTTCACCAACCTTCCATGAAAACAAATTCCCATGGTGCCAAGAAGGTAATTTTGTCACGGTTCTGGGTCCTTTTTGACCCAGCGTTTTGAGTTTTAGTTTATGGTTTATGTTTAAGCCCTTCAGGTTTTCCAAGTTCATTTTTTATCATGCCTAGGTTGTTATAGTTCTTTGTTATTAGATTCCCCTTGTGTCTTCCACCCCTGTTAAGTCTCCCTTGCCCTTCATGTGTTTCATGTCTGTCTTACGTCGTCAAGTTCAGGTTGTCATGTCTGCGTCTTATGTTTCCTGTTTTATTTTGAAGAGGTCTTGTGTTCCTGTGTTCATCGTGTTTAGTTTTACCCTTCCACTGTGACATGCCTATGTTCCATGTTGTGTCTACTGTGCCTTTCTCTATCATGTTTCAGGTTCCTATGTTCTGTCTCCCCAGTCGCTGTTAGGTTTACATGTCTAGAGTTCAGTCAGTGTGTTTCCTGTTTTACTTTGAAGGTCCGTGTCTCGTGTCAGTGTTTCTAGTTTTGCTTCCCCTGTCTCGTCCTGCCTAATCACTCCCAGCTGTGCTCTCCTCCTGTGGCTCTTTCCCCTCGTTATCCCTCAGATATGTCTGTGTGTTCTGCCTGCTTAGTGTATTTTGTGTCCTCAAGTTTAGTTAAGTTCTCCTAGTTTCCAGCAATAAAGCTGCCATTTCGGAATTTAAGTTTTGCCTCTGTGTTTTGAGTTTGCGTTTGGGTCCTTTTCCTGCCTACCTGCACACAGACCATGACAGAAGATCGCGACCAGACAATGGACCC
>VUQG01027088.1:0-10029 GCA_015106755.1 Etia nguti | reverse complement strand
TTGCTTGCCTTGCAGTTCTTATGCCTCAGATCTTCTGTCAGCCCGTGTGTGTGTGTGTGTGTGTGTGTGTGTGTGTGTGTGTGTGTGTGCGTGCATGCATGTGTGATCTATGCTGGGAGGGCTAGAATAGAGGGTGAAGCAGAGAAATAACATTTTACTGTTGAAGAGGTACTTTGAGTGGCACAAAGCATCTGTTGTTTTATTCTGTATTCTGCTGGCTGCTTATCTGCCGAAACCACAAACATTGTCAGGAGGACCAGGCATAAAAGAAGAAAAGTGCATAAGCACAGAGCCAGCAGCGAGTCAACACAATGAAGAGCTACAATCTCACAACTGAACTTACATTGATTCATTTCAAGGTGCAAATTAGTTGGTTCAACATTTTCAGTGGCAGGGGATGCCTGCAGCCTCTGTCTTGCACCCCGTTTGGAAAAAGAAGGGTTGCTTTTATCTCCTGTTTAAAATGTATTTGGACTCAGTGATGTGTCATCAAAAATCTGCATGTATCAACGGATTTTGACTCAAGAAAAAAAAAGACCAAAAAGTAAACCCGACCTCACTGGGAAACAACAAACGCAGCTTAAACAGCTTTAAAATACCTGCTGTTTATATCAGTGACTTCTTGTGGACGTGTCAGTGTAAGTGCATGTAAAATGTAAAATACTGGTCATCACCACTGCCATGAGAGCAGGAATTTTACCTCCTATAAGTTAACTAATGCAAATAAGCTTGATAAACAAGATGATATTCTTGCATGTCATGGGCATTCCCATAAAGTACATCCATAGAGTCATGACTGTATGCAGACCTGTGAAAAAGTACACACTGTGATTTAAGCGGGTACATCAAGTTGTTGTTCAGAGCAATAACCTGAAGCAATCGTTCTCTGTATGACTTTATCAGGCTCTCACATCATTGTGGAGGAATTTTGACGCACCCCTCTTTACAGTGTTGCTTCAGTTCATTGAGGTTTGAAGGCATTCATTTATGCGCAGCTCTCTTAAGGTTCAGATTAAAGTCTGGGTCATTGCAACACCTTGATTCTTGTCTTTTTCAGTCATTCTGTTGTAGATATGTTGCTGTGCTTGGTATCTTTGCCCTGCCATGTCCAACTTAAGCCACAATTTAGCTGTCAAACAGACAAAAAATCTTTAATGTTTAGAGCAGTCAATGGTTGACTCAATGACGTCAATGTGTTATGGTCCCAAACTATTTCCAAAACAAACTCAAATCATCACCATCAACCAGCTGGTACATGGTTTGCATGAAACACGGATCTGTTCATTGAGGCCAAACATCTCCACTCTGATCTTGTCTGTCCAAGGGACATTGTTCCAAAAGTCTTCCTCAGCTGCAACTTTCCAACACTAAGTCATACTGGCATGTTCTTTTTAGAGAGAACTGGCTTTTTTCTTGGCAACCCTTCCAAACAAGCCATGGCTATCCAGTCTTTTTCTAATGGTACTGTCATGAACTTCCACATTTACCATGCTAACTGAGGCCTGAGATGTCGCCCCTGGGTGGGGGGGCATTCAGGTGCAAATTTCACTGAGCATTACTTGATCTGACCTTGAGGTGAATTTACTGGGATGGCCACTCCTGGAACAATTGTGTGAACACACACCTGAATGCTCCAGATCAGCAAATTTCCAAAACTCCTGCTTTTGTAGAGGTGCTCACACTTGCTGATGATCAGTTAGACCTGCACATTTGATTAACAACACCTGGCTGCAAATGTGGAAAAATATATGTTATGCGATGTATTTTGGACTAAAAATCTGTTTATTCTTGTTTAGATGTGTGGATGTGTAATGGAACAGATAAGGAAACAATTCATTTGAAAAAATATCACAGCAGATCTTGGACACTTTATGATATCACAGAATTTTCAGAAGAAGAGGGAGCTTGTGCAGTTGTCTTTTTTACCTTCTTCTCTTTCAGAAATTGCCAGATGTTCGAATAGATCATGGTTATCAGAGACCTGTTTTCGCGTTACATTACATTGTCTTTGTTAAATTTCCTATTATCGCTCACTGTGGTATGATAACTGTATAGATAATGTAGGTATAATAGTAAAATCTGTGCACTTTTATTAATCTGAATTAATCTATGAATCTCAATAAGTTCAAACAAACGGGGAAATTGTTTCATTTTATTTTATTTTGTCACTTTTTTTTCTTTTTGTTGTTGTTGTTGTTTATGAGGTTAAAATAAATGTTAAATCTACTTATTTTTATTTTGGGGGGAGAAATGAGAAATAATAACAATAACTGTTCACTTTCTTTAAAAAAAAAAAAATAACAAAGACAGCTGCTACGGCTAAATAAATGGCCTGGACATTTTCTCATAACTGAGACTGTAATGAAATAAGGTTATCTGTGGTCGTATCCTTCCAGGAAGGCTGATTGCATACAACAAACTAAACATGGTGGATGATAATTATTCATCTATTTTTTATTATCTATAAAATTAGATTTTAAACCCTTTAAAATTAATTCTGTAGCTGGCTTTTCATTTAATATGTCGCAAATTGGTATTTTTTCAATGTTTATATTTCCAAAATGCACTTTTTCCAGTCGATTTGAGAATAACTCAAACAGCTAGAAAAGAATTAGTCTTGATTGGCTCTCCTAGCAGTAGAATTACTTTCTCTAATCTGCACGTTTTGCAGCATTTGAGCTGGAATGCCTCCAAAACAGCAGGTTTGCCCCAATTTAAGTACACCGAGCTGCTGCTGTCGACCTGTGACCACTCTGCCTGCGAATATGCTGCCTTAAAATCCATCCAATTAAATGCTGAATTAATTCACTTGTCTTTGTTCATTAGCAGTTTACTTGCTGACATCCTGCCTCTGCATATTGCCATATCTCTAATATCCTTATTTCTCTCTTGCAAAGTAAATATGCAGTAATAGACACCGAGTCAGAGAGGTTATTTTGTGTCAAGTGCATTTTTTTATATATATAAACCAATATAAAGGTGGCTAATTTTCCTCAGCAGCTGCTTTAATCTTGGCCCTGTCAAGATCCATGAAACAAGGACTAAGCACTCCTCTCATTAAAGCTCAGCAAAATTATTGGTCAAAAAAGATTCATGTCCTTCAAGTCAAGTGGTTAGAGAAGAAACTAGATTTCTGCATCTCTGGGCTGTGTTTTCAGACTTTTCAAATCTAACATTTATTGATTAAATGGTGTGATGGGTTAGTTCAGACTAGAACCGAAATTACTCTAAAGTAAAAAGAAAAACAATGCACAAAAATAAACATTTGGACAGTAAAGTATAGTGGAGCAATGACTCAGGCAGAGGCCTCTCGCTAGTGAGAACTGAGCTAAAATGCTCCTATGCAGAGTCAATAAATCCAAGTGGAATATTTGTTTTCTTTCTTATTTTAAAAAGTACATAGAGTGACTGTGATGAGACGCCACCATGACCACACTGTGCTGTTTTTATGTCAGATTACCACCTGTTTTCTCAAGCCTCCCTGAAATGATCTTCTGTAAACAATCCTACGATTTCTTCCAGATTGCTGTTGGCAGTTGAGTTAAAGATCTTTAGAGAGGAAAATCCAGGCAATAATGATGCAAATATTGGACATTTAAGTCCACGGCGCAAACATCTGCCCACAAAAAAAAAAACACAAGCTGCTCAGAAGAACATCATATTCTAAAATTTGCCATTTTTCAAGCTATTCTGAAAAAGCACAAGAGACTGCAGTGAAACTGCAAGCTTACTTTGCTTTATTCGGATTGTTCACTTTGACCATGTGGACACATTGTTTGGGAAGTACACAGGAACATCACATTTTAGGATGATGTGGCAAACTAATCAGCAACTATTTGATTACGCAAAGGAGCGTCATTAGCATCATTATAACAAAGATCATCGTTCTGTGGTCTGGTCTCTCTTTTTTAGCTCCCTTTCTGTCTAGATCAGTTCCAAAGGGACATAAAAACAATGATCCACTTATTTTGTATAAAAGATAGAGAGTGTAGTGACACGTGCTAAGTTATTCTTTAGCATAGTACAATATCTTGTACTATGCTGACCTAAGCAGAGTGACTTCCTGCATTCATCACTGATTTCCAAAGTGAGCAACAAGGCAGGGTTTAGCTTTTATTTGTTGAGAATTTAAAGTTTTAAAAACTGCACAATATTGAAAAAACATTGGAACTGGACACTTTATCCTGCTTTCTGCTGATTTTTAGAGGTGGCCTTTGAAAATCAGAACTTTTTTTTTCAGTTTGTTCAGAGCCTTAGACGCTCTTTGATTCAGCTAAAAACATGCTAGGTCCTTAATGAGGGCTGTGTTCAGAAAGCTAAAAGACACAGCTGGTTTATAAAAGTTTGATTTGCATATTTCACAAAGCACTTGAACAAAACACTTCATGTTTTCAATGTTAAGATTTTGTACCTCTGAGAATTCAGTCCACACCAGCTCATCTCCACTACAGGGGAACATGTATACTACAATTGCATCCTACTTCTCAGATGCAACAAGCTGGCATTTGCCTTAAAGTACCTGCTGAAACCTCTTTCAGCTAGCCGTTGACCCCATTAATATTCCATTCTGTGAAATCTGACCCAACCTTTCACTGAAAGCAGGTAAAACTAACATAATGATGCACTGACAGCCTAGAAACAAGAAGCCCTTCCCAGCATCACCTCTTTTTATAAGCAGCAGACTGTTAGGGCTTGATATCTTTGGCTTCTTGGCGTTATGATAATGGGGCCTTGCAGCTTTTAACTAGATTTTAACACATTTATTGCTGTACCTTTAATGCAAATGTTGGCTGGCTCTTCCTGTGGAACAGCCAATGGGTCCATGCATATCTCTGCACAGCCACCTTTCGAAGGCTCATTTCTATTATCTGGTTGTTTTAAGTCCATGTGCTGTTTATTAGTTGCAGACACACCCACATTTTTAGTTCAGTCCCAGCAAAGTCAAAACTACTTTCCTGTCACCTTTGATGTCTGCCCCTCCCCGAGCCTCCCTGAGTTTTTCCTTCCCATGAATCCCTAGCGCTTGCTCATAGGGGATTGTCTCATTTTGGGGTTTCCTCTCTAATACTGTAGTCTTTAAATTACAATGTCATGTTTTGGTGCTATATAAATAAACTTTAATTGATAATAAAGATAATGAATGCTAAGTTGCTCTCTGGTGCATTCATAGGAGTGTGAATATTAGACAGAAAACAATTCAGCATAGAAAAAAGGTGCTTGTATTAATGGGTGAATGGGCAAAGTTGTATAAAGCACTGCATAAAAAACAGTCTATTTGAATTCATTCAGTTGTTGTAACATCTTATTCCACCAGTTTAAAAACACACTTTAGGACTGGCCTCTAGAAAATGATGGTGTCACTTATTTGGTCATGCTTCAGTGACAAACTTCTCTAGCACTAACGGAAATTCTAACTTTTGTCGGTCTGAAGCAAAGAGTGGAAGCACATTGCAAGTTGTTTCGAAGCCACAGTCATGATCCCAGGGTCTTGGGTCTCTGTGGGTTTTGCGATTCCTTTTATTTTTAAGGATCAATTGTGTTTGAGTTTGGCATTTACTATATTATGTTAGTAGTCTGAATTGCATTACAGTTGATCTCCTTGGTTATGTAATATTTAGCTATCTTTTGTGATCCCTTTGTCCCCCAGTCATGTCCCTGCATCCATTTGGTCTCTGTGTTGATCTTCCGTCCCTGTATCAAGTTTGCATGTCTTAGTTCTGTCAGTGTTAGTTACGTTTCCTGTTTTGTTGTGATAGCCTCTTGTCTCGTGTATGTTGTGTTGAGTTTAACTCCTCTTGTCTCATTATTCCTGATTTGCAACCACTGTGTTTTCCACCCCTTTCCTCTTCGCTCATTACCTGCATGTAAATATTGTTTCAGTCTCTCTTTAGCCCTCATTCCCTCTTGTCGTGTGTCTTTGTCCATGTCTCACGTGTAATTTCTTACTTAGCAAATTCCTGGTATCTTCCCAGTTTAAGTTATTTCACATTTTTGATCCCTCTGAGTCCTGCAATAAAGCTGTATTTTGAGTTCAGTGCCAGTTCGGAGTCCTGCATATTGGGTCCTAATCTTTCCAGCCACACAGTAACATATGTCAGCCTCCAAGGCCACACTGGATGAAGATGAGGATGGAGGGATGGGTCAACAAAAAGTCAGTTACTCTTTTGGTCATTTAACATTTCTCACCAGCTTTCAAAATTATTTCTTTTACCCCTGTAGACCCTGCACACATCGATATGTTGAGTTACAGTATGTTGTTTGAGTTGATATTTTCACTTATATTTATTGTTTTTTGTCATTTTTACCATTTCCCACACTCACATACTCCCCAGCACAACTACACCCACATGTAACCTCAGAAGGTCAGTTCACCCTGAATAATGTGTATCTTCCTAGGCCTCTTTGCCCCATGAGGGCCATTAGCCATTGATGATTCCCCACCAGCACACAGGACTCTGGGAAGTCTTTTCCATGCATGTCTGTTTCTCTACGTTCAAGTGTCACTGTACCTGTGCCTGTGGTGTCCTCTCTTTGTCTTTCCCAATGGATTCCAGGTCAGAGCTTGTCTAGTGATGTTATTTGCAGGCTTCCTTTGAAACCCCATTTCCTTCTCAGGGATTGTATGAATACTGGTTCCTAGTTGGTTCTTGTGTGGAGTTTTAAAGAGTCTTGGACATTGTTTGGGGGGCTTTCTGGCTGGGAAGTGTTAGCTCTATCCCAATTTTTCTGGTCTCCACCCATTGACCCATCTAGCATGGATGGCTCTACCAGGAGCTTATGCGCTCGCTGTCATAGCTTTCTGGATCATTAAAGCAATCAGGTTACGGAGCCGCAACAAGGGGTGGACTGAGTGGCAGGCATAATATGTTTATGTCTAACATGAGTTTATAGGTGTTTAGTAGTCATTTATATAAGAACTATGACATAAATATGTGTATTAATCAATGTATTTCTAAAAATAACTGTAATTCCTGGAGCTTTACTATTATTTATTATGTTATTTTTGCAGCAGTAACTGGCAACAGATCAGAAAACACTACATTGCTGTACAGATATACTATTGGGACTCTGTTGTCATCAGCCACATATCTTACTCCAGCTGTTCTACACCAGAGTAAGGATGCTGTCAATGAAGTTCAACTTCTCCTCTGTATTGGATTGTACTGACCCTCATTTTGTTTATATTTACCATTTTTTGTGTGATAAGTTTGCGGGAAGTCTTCTATTTTATTCAAAATATGTAGAAAGGCAGTTCATTAGTGACAGACAATAACAGAAAGCTTCTCATGCAAAGGAACTGACTTTATTGCCATGATTTAGCATCTGAAATGATTAAATTGGGTACCTTATGAGCAGTCACAGTGAGCTGCTTGTTGTTCCTTCGCCCTTGATGTTTATCTGAGACTCCACTACAATTTTAATCTTGCATTCACAGGAGGAAAAATACTGTCTCTGCACTCTCAGCTTATTTTTTGTGTGTTTGCCTACTCCCAGTAAATGTAAGTTTAATGTCAGTAAGGCTCAGTGAAGTGAAGGCTAAGTGAAAGTCAAGCGTTTCTGTACCTAGCGGCAGTGCCTGTATGTTGTCCAAAAACGTATTGGCTTTGAATACCACCGCACTGTTCCAACAATCCCAGGCGTCTTAGTTTGCATAAGTGAAATAAAAATCCTTCTTTTTTTCATGGTGCTTCTCAATATTCATTGCCTGTCTGGGCAAATATCACTCCCCTGTCTCATCTGTATATTTGGAAACGCTCTCGTATTTGTTTAAAGGCAGATGCTGACCTTTCAGATCCACCCCAGTGACCCAACAGCAGTGGCGACTGGTGTGGAAAGATCACTGACAGACAGTACCCTGTTAGACACATGGGTAATGTATAAGCTACAGAGAGCAACCGACCTGTGCAGGAAGACAGAGACAGAGGCAGAATGTTAACCTGCTGTTTGGCCTCATTTCTCTCTGTGTGTCATAAGCTGTTGAGTTAGCTTTCATATACACCCCAGGAATCTCTTTCATACCACAACAGTCTGAGGAGTAGGTGCACCTTTAAAATGCAAAACAGTGCTTTCACACACGCACATGCATGCATACAGTATGTTGTTATAACATACCTCTGGGGATATTATACTCACACAGATAATTCCCTTTGCCTTAAACATGGTTTGCCAGAATAGACAGAAGTAAAAAGATTTTCTACTCATAATCAGATATTTTCCATAATAACAGCATCAGCATGCTCACCTTATTATAATCAGTGGTTGTCCATAACATCAGGTCTGACGTCTGTACTATTAAGGAAGATTTGTTCTTATCCAGGTCATTTCAGGGCTGACGATAGGTTTTCTGCACCGTGATATATCGCCTTGGTAACTTATTCTGCAAAGCTTACCTGCTCTGAAGCAGGAAATGACACCTGCTTTGAAATCACGATCTACCGATCAATCACTTATCTGGAAAATAGCATCCCCCTTACCTCTGTGCACATATTCTAGGAGGTTGCGAAGTTTTTAAATAATGCATAATGAGAAAAGAAAAGAAAAGAAAGAAGAAAAAATGAAGAAAAGAAAAAAATGCATAATGTCTTTGAGCTTTCCTGACGAGCATCAGTATTAAATATATTATTTAAATATTTTTTCAGTTTGCAGCAAACAATTCTACAACCATTTGAACTGTTACATGTTATTAATATATAATATATATAGATATAGCTATACAATTAATATATATATATATGTATATGTTTATATTTAATGCTTACCCTTGAGCACTCTTTCCCTGTGTCTGTTAAACATCACTGAGGCTGAAGCTCAGGGAGTAAAAATTAAAACTGTCCTTTAAGCAATAATTTAATTAAATACTCGATTATAATCCATCAGATTCTTCTCTGTCTTAATGACATAGCTGTGATATTGATTCAAGTCTGTTAATTCATACAGTCTGCATTTTGCCGGCTTTCCTTCTTTCTTAGTTTCAAATGTATTAATACATCACCTCTTACTGACCAAAGCCTCTAAAGTGTGTGTTTTTAATACTATGTTACTCTATGGTGCTTTTCCGCTGATACACTCACACTGCTGCTTTGCCCTTTGCAGCTGTGTTGCTTTCAATCAGTGTTCTGTGTTTAATGTCTTCATATTTTTCCTATAACATTGTTTCATCTTTCTTTGAAGAATCTGCTGCTCTGCTGCAAGTACACTTATCAATAATTCTTTTGTGTGAAGATGCTCATACCAAGATCAGGATAGCTGATAACCAGCTTAATGTGACCAGTTATCCTGATTGCCAAAGTTAGGGTAAGTGAATCCTGCTCTGCTACTAAGTAATAGACCAAAATTCCCATTAGCTTGATCAAACAGGTGTTGCATAATGTTTGTGTCCTTTGCTTGTTGCTAAATAGCAGATTTGCTGGGACTTATGTTAAAGGGCAAAACCTTGTATGGCGGATACATGTACTGCTCTCAACTCACACATATCATTTCTGCACCACAGGAATGATATGTGTGAGGAATATTCCCATTCCTATGCCAGCTTTGTTGGAGGATATTTGGCACAAGGATTGAAAACACAGGACCTTTTTTGCCACACCAACACCACCAGGTTTGGCTCCGTACGACTTTGTCCTCTTCTCCCAAATAAAACTCAAGTTGAAAGGTTGGTATTTTGATGCAAGGGAAGGAAATTCAGCAAACTGCATAAGTGCAATTAGAAGGAACATAGATAGAACACAGGCAGCAGTTTAGAAATGCATATAGAAACAGTCTTGAAGGGGACAGTGATCAAAATATAATCGGGCAAGATTGTTGCTTTTATGAGCAGAGTTTTTATGATTTTTTTAATCAAATCAAATCAAATCAAATCACTTTTATTGTCACATCACATGTGCAGGTACACTGGTACAGCACATGCGAGTGAAATTCTTGTGTGCAAGTTTCACAAGCAACAGAGGTGTGCAAAATACAAGGAACAGGAACAAAGCAAAATATAAGAATGGGAATCTGAGAATTATATGAATAGATATATGTACAATA
>VUQG01027078.1:11061-26414 GCA_015106755.1 Etia nguti | reverse complement strand
GGTTTTCGCTTAGGCAGCGTTTGTCCTTCTCTCCTGGATCGGCTGGAGCTTTCTTTAGATGCCTTCCCAGCTTTGACAAAAGTCCAGCTGGGATAATCACATTTACTCAGGGCCTTCTGGATGTGATGTTCTTCTGCTTCCCTGGCCGCTGTGTCATTGGGGATGGTGTTCGCTCTGTGTTGTAGTGTCCTGATGACACCCAGTTTGTGCTCCAGTAGGTGATGAGAGTCAAACCTTAAATACTGATCCGTATGTGTAGGTTTACGGTACACATCAGCTTTTAGATGTCCACCATTACTGATGGAAATCTCACAGTCTAAGAAGGCTAACCTGCCACCTTTCATATCCTCCCTGGTGAATTTGATGTGTTGGTCCACTGAGTTAATGTGATCCGTGAATTGTGGTACATCCTGAGATTTGATTTTAATGGGTAGTGTAATGGATTACTTTCTTCAGCAAGTAATTACGCAAGTAATTTCGTAACACGCTCTTGAAATGGCTTTTTAATTAATATGTAAGTCAGGTAGGGTATAGGTGAATAAATGCTCTGGTATTTTCTGCAATGGGCTTTCTATATGCTCCAAACAAACAGTTTTTGTGTTCATTCAGGCCTTTTGCCCTAAAAGAAATGAGCTCTTTAAGAAGATAGTAGTATCACATTTAAATCCAAGTAAAGGCTAATGAAAAAATTACTTACATTTGTCTGTGAGTCAAAAGGATAAGATTGCAATGTTCATGTAAATGTGAAGTATAGTGTTTTTCTGGTGTAAAATCAAGTAAATGCAAAGGAAAAACAATTCAGGACTGGAACTATAGCTGACATTTCCTCTCATGAACAATACGGTCCTAATGTGAACAAGGCATACCCTGTAATATCACAAAATGAAATGAGAATCTCCCAGCAAAAAAACAAAAAAACAAAAAACAAATAGAGGGTGTGTAATGGTCAACACTATGAATTATTTTCCTAAAACAACTTCAGCTGAAATATCAAATATTAGCAAATGTGTTTTGTATTCATGCTAAAAACACTGTTATTATTTTATGTTATATATGTTTAACATAACACTTGCAAAAATGCAAAATAAAAAGTTTCTACAATTTAACAGAAGCTGGCTGCTTCGTCTTTGTCATCCTTGTATGCTTTACTCAAATACCAGCAGGTGGCTGAACTATTTGAAGCTGCATGTTTTATTTGATAATGTTATTCATATTATGTTACAGACATTATTATAATGCCATGTCCAACATCCAAAGTCACCTTTCTTGCAGTGTTTCTTTCAACCAGATGCTACTGAACCAGAGAGGGGGATTCACTCAAGTATTCATCCGTGGCATTTGCAGCTGTGTGTGTATTATTAATCCTGATCTGATGGGGCAAAATTAGACTGCTAAGGGTTTGTGGTTTTCAGTTAATGAGACACAGTTTACATTTAAGCCCACATTCGTAAGTTGGTTTCACTGACAAAAATTGCCATTACAGTTGGATGAAGCCTGCTGGTTACATAAAAAAACAAAAAACATAAACTAAAATTATTTTCATTTTAAGGAATAAATACTGACTGTTGGAAGCCCATTTTATTTCCTGTTTTCTGTCCTTTTCTGGATGCTGTTTTCCTAGCAACAGTGCTGCTAAAGGTGAAGAGGTGGGAGGTTGATTAACTGCAAGTATGGGGGGGTGTCTGGGGTGATGGAGGTTCCCAATTACTTTCCTGGCTGCATGGAGAAGAGGAGGTCAAGACCCCTTTTCAGCTGACTTATAAGTGTGAGTGGTTTGCCCTTGGCCTGGGCCTATACAGCTCCAAACTTGGCAGTTGTGAATTAAGTGAAATGACATAACTGTTTGGCACTGGACTGAATAAAATCCACTGTACACTTCCTAGTGGATTTTATTCATCAGATACAAAACTAGCAGGGCAAATGAGCTCTTAAATAAAAGGCCATGGGTTCAAGTCTCATGGTGACTGGACCACTCATCTTGCTTGAAGTAACTAGACAAAAATAAAATCCAAACTCGCTATAAAGGTTCGCATGAGACACCTCTTTCTTTTTATACATGACTAACTCCTTCCTGGAGATTCACCTATATATATATAATAATGAAAATCAATAGACATCTTTTCAAAGACTGTCAGTAGACTTTAAGCCATTAGCAACAGAAGACTAATAAAAAAATTACTTGCATTTGATTGGTGAGTCAAAAGGGTAAGAGTGTGAAGTCAATATAAATGTGAAGTGTAATTTTTCTGAACAATATGACCAACCAAAACAACATACTGAGGGAAAACATTACAGAAATAAACCTGTTTATGGAACTTCCTCCAGTGTGAAAACACTCACAATGTACGGTGTGAAGCTCTCCCAAAACTTTTCAAAAAAGTAAGAACAAAAAAAGAACAGAAAAGCAAAATAAATTTATTTAGAAATAGCCAGTGGTCAACAGTGAGAATTATTTTCCCAGAACTTCAACTCAAATATCATCAAATCCGTTTTGTACAATTCTTGAAATCATTATTGCCACTTTACTTTAAAAATTCGTCAGTTTTGTAAATAACTTAGCTGATTTTCTTTTAAACAGATCTAATTGTTCCTGTACGCCATATGTTGAATTGTATGTCAATCAAATAAATAAGGCGGTGCTCTCATTGGATAGGAGAAACGCCTTAAAAACATATCTTTGGTGTGATTGGACAGAATTGACATGGCAACAAGATGCGTGGTGATGCAAATTGGTGACATTTCTGCCCCCATAAGGCTGCCAGCTTTTGGGCTCTCTACCAGCTAGCTAATGCAAACAAAGCGGCCAGTAAGGGGTTTGTGTGTGTGTTTGTGCGGCCATCTCTCTGCTATTAGCTATCCTGATACCCAACGCAAAACCCTCTTTACTTATAAATCTTCTCATTTCTTCTTTGGTAGTCATACAACAATACAAAACTGAAGTTGCTTTGGTGAAGGTAAGACATTTCTTTCCTTTACACGACCGCACTGGTTTATCCAAAATGGCTTCTGCTAGCTAGTAAGCTAAAATAGAACCGTCTACCAACAGCTTGCTTAAGCTAACTATAGCATATTAGCTTAAGAGCCGGTGGATAGCCTAGCTTGCAGATGTCTCGGCTAATTTAAATATAGGTAGAAAATGGCGTCGTCCTTTAGCTACTCCATTTAAAACTTAAAAGTAAACAAACAAACATGTTAATGGGTCCGCTAAATGATTAAATTCACGAGTCCCGTCACACGGATTCAGCCAAGTTCGCTTCAACACTGGTATGAAATCTGTATAAGTAATCCCAGCAAGTGGCTGGGATGGCGACACGAACAGTCGGCTGTAAACGTTAGCCAGCCATGCTTGCCCTGCCCTGTTTCACTGCAACACGGTGCAGGGTATGCAGACTGGTCCTCTTTTCGAGCTATAGCAGCAAAGCAACACAAAGCACCAACTGTGGAGAGCCACTGTAACGCCACGCATCTATTTCCACCTAGCGTCACGCGTCTAATTTAACACTTGGTAAATTGTAGAAAACTACAATGCTCAAACTCGGTTTATGAAGAAAAAAAAAAAATCTTAGCAATGTCGTGACGTAGTTTATGGCTTTAGAGAGCCACCAGGCTAGCTAATTAGGTTAGCCGGTTAGCTGACGCACCTTTGCTTTGTTGTAGCCGAGCAAAAACCTGCACAAATTTATACATTTCGACATTTAATATCATTTGGTCATGCCACTTACTCAGTGTTCAGCAAACACATCTGTAGTGCGTTCGTGTATTTAACTTACTTAAGGAAAGAGACAGGTTTATGTTATTTACTTTATTTATTCATTTTTTGTGAGTGGCTGGGCCTCGAAAGACTTAGTCACGGGAAATGTGTAAATGTCCTTGGGTATTATTAAAAAACTAATCGTGTCCTGTTTAACGTTTGTCTAATCGTGTAGTCCGTGCCTGTCTTGTTTTCCCAGAGCCCCTGCAGTGGCTAATTGTATTCCCTTCTCTCTTCCTCAGCACCGTTTTCCCCATCCCTTCCTATTCTTCTTATTCTTTTGAGTATTCTTCATTGTCAAGCCGCCAAAGTGGAGAGTGTGATTGCAGAAGGGGGTGCTTCTCGTTTCAGGTAATAAGTCATGGCCTGTACAGGAAGTGCCAACATGGAATTTTCTTTTTCTCCACAAGGTTAGCCCTCTGCTAGCATTTTGAGCAGGAACTTCCGGCCTATAGAACAAAGCAGGATGTGGGAAGGCTCAAAATGGCTGTCAGGCAATTCTTTGTGAGACCTTTTGAAAAAAGGGGGTTGGGTATACAGACTGATCCTTGAAAAGGTTTCTGTCCTATTGGTTGGATGTTGGTAAGGCAGCACATCTGCAAGCAGAGGTATCCAAAATCACAGTCATTCTTCACTTAAGTAGAGGTACAGATACTTGACTGAGGTAATGGGGAAAAGTAAGGTCTGTTGTATGAATAAATTTGTTTGTTTTTGCAAAGGAAGCTGAACCTCATGTGTTAATATAATGATAATAATAAAACTATGTTAAGTCACACAAATAGAAACAATCGTTCAACCTTAGTGGTAATGAAAGCTTGAGCATCTGTTGTGTAGAACCCAAGCAGAGTAAAAACAAAAAGAATTGTATAAAACCTGCCTGGCTGCTGTTGCTTGCATTGTAGATGGGTGCTGCCTCCACATCTAAACAGAGGAAGGAGTACGGTTGGGATTTGGCAGTTGTAGATCAGCTGTAGTGGTGGAGAGTGGGGGGGAAGTATCACTTAGAAATGTCACATTAATGTCTGTTGTGACCACTAGTAGATTTTGTGTGCAGGCTGTGATCAGCTGACTTATGTTAAACAAGGAAGCAGATGTTAACACGGATTGTCACGGCTAATTTCCAACACCTAGGTGGAATGTAAAGGTGGAATTCAGTGAGCAAATCAAAATGATTGTAAGTGAAGTTAATTTCGGCTACACTTAGTGTAACCTGACATGGTCCATGAGCGCCACAGCTTCTCTGTACCAGTCAAACATACTGCTTTACTGTAAACTTTACCACAATACTGCTGATTGTAGTACTAAACTACCCAACTTTGAATAACACAAAGTTGGTATACTTCAAGTTGTTTTTCAAGACCTTTCAGAGTTTATATCTGACCAATATCTGTTCATTTAAAAAAAAAAACAACTCTAAAATTGATTCATACTATTAGACAAAAACTTTGTGACATTTGAGAGGGAAATTTTTAAAGTACTCCTTAACTTTAGAAATAATCTTCTTCTTTCTTTGTCTCTGAGCGGCTTCATCGCTCCTTCTTTTATCTCCCTGGGAAATAAAGTAGCTGTACCTTTAGCTAGCAGACACACTGTTAGAAAACCGGTGCAGAAACAGTTTTGCTGATACTGTGTTTGCTGATTTTTGTTCAGTGGTTTAAAAGATGCCTTTAAAGTTGCAGTTCCAGATCATTCTGCCCCACTTTAACCCCTGAGTGTGGAGCTATACATTATATTTTTGTATCTCCTCATGTACAATAAGCACCAGTGATGGATACACCAGTAGGATTGTCTTTTCATCCTATTGGCATTAATTTAGCTCTTTAAGTAGAAGCTGCTTTGGAAATGTGAACTACCAATGTTTCAGAAAAGAACAGACCTAAAGGCAACTGAACGGCTGACTGGTTGATTAAGGAGTGCTATAATTTAAGTCAAAGTGGCAGCAACAACAACAACAAAAATATTAACGCAATAATAGGGTAATTTGGTGAGCAACTTCTGAATGCAATCCACATTTTGGAGTTAAGCTTTCCTTCTCGCAGATGGATTTAGTTGTGTATTCTTTTACATAGAACGCATTTGTCATGCATTTCATAAATATAACAATTCTTTGTCAGCGCAAACAAACTGTTACTGGCTCTCCAATAACTAGCATAAGTGCATCAAGCAAGTTTTATTCATAAAGCTCTTGGCCCGGCCAAACCCTTACTACTTCTCAGTTTACAGTTTCATTTTTATTAATTTGTATATTCAGTGCTTTATTGGATTTCAAACGAGCTTTGTTCTTCCAGTGATTACAAAAACTAGATGATAGTTGTAAATCCAGTGATCAGTTGCAGTGCTACACAGTTTAATTTGAAAGAGATTTTGTTTTGTGGTGTGTTATTTTATATCTATATAGCTCTTTACAATAGTTCATTATCAAACTGTGCAGTTTAAAAAAAAAAAAAGTATTTTTAGTGAGTGCTCTTTTCTCAGTGTGTTCTTTAGTGCAACTGAAGGTTGAATGAAAAAGCACACCAGTGCTGCATGAATTTTAAGTGTTCCACTGTGTTGTTTACTTCTGCAGTGCTTCTTCGGGGGGAGGAGGTGGTAGGGGTGCACCTCAGCACTATCCCAAGACTGTCGGCAACAGGTTTGTATGCATACTTAATATGTAATAAATTAATAGGTTGTAATAAGGAACCAGTAGGTATTATTCATTTCCCCTGTGTGGAAGAGATTCACTAGAAAACCTTGAGTACCCTGATGTCGTGCAACATGATGGGTGCGGATTGCCCAAACGTGTTTACCATTCTGGGAGGCCTGAGATCACTTTACAACAGAGGATTTTTAAAAAGTATTTAACAAATTTGCAGTGGAGCATTAACACTTGTGTTGACTATTTAAAAATATTTTTGACTGGTTTTAGTGAGTGAATTTTAGTTATTGCCGCTCTACTGCGTGCTTTTGAGGAGTCAGATAGACCTGCGGGGAGCACTGTTGTGATGAGTGTGTGGTATTATTTAAGCTTTATGCTTAAACAATTATGCAATTCTCTTTACCCACCACAAATTGAGATTCTGTGCCAGTATACTCACTCTTGCTCTGTATTTCTACAGCGAGTTCCTGGGGAAAACCCCAGGGCAAAGCGTTCAGAGATGGGTTCCTTCACGAAGCACTAGACGAGATGTCAACTCCAGCAACGAAAAAGAGCGACACGATGCAATCTTCAGGAAAGTGAGGGGGTAAGGTTCAACTCTCAGGGTTGACTGAGAGAGAGAGATTTTATGAATTTTTTTTATTGCTACTTAACCCATTTCAGTTGTGCTCAGACTCTACAAATTCATCTAAACCGATTAGTGTTTGAAAATGCCACAATAAAAAAAATGCCACAATAAAAAAAATGCCACAATAAAAGTGCTGGCAGGGTGGAGTCTCAGGTGTGATTTGTGACAAAAAGATAGAAGCAAGAGTGAAAGTGAAGCTATATAAGACAATGGTAAGACCTGCTATGATGGTTTGGCGGTTCTAACAAAAGAGACAGGAGCCTGAGCTAGAGTTGGAAGAGCTGAAGATGTTATGGTTTCCATTGGAAGTGACCAGTTTGGCCAAGATTAGAGAGGAGTACATCAGAGGGACCGTTGGATAGGTAAGGCTGAGATGGTTTGGATATGTGCAGAGGAGGGATGGTGCATATATTGAACAAACAATGTTGAATATGGAGCTGCCAGGCAGAAGGAACGAGGAAGAGAACAGAAGATTTGTGGATGTAGTAAAGGAGGACATGTAGCAGAATGGTGTGATGGAGGATGCTAGGGATGGGGTGAGATGGAGGCTGATGATCTGCTGTGGCAAATCCCTGAAAGGACTTGGCAAAAGAAGATAATTTTGCTTTTCATCATGGTGTTTATACCTTTTTATTGTGATTATTCCAACTTAATTAGAAATAAAGTATTGAATTGCGTAGGGCTGGAGTCACTTACATGGCATGTGTTTTGCTAAAGGCACTTGAGCTCTGCTTTGTATGTATCAGGAGATGTTCACAAGTACAAAAGATGGGGTGACAGTGTTTCCTGCAGCAATGTAAGCTTGCCAGTGTTGACCACAGAAGGCTCAGGATTTTTATTTAATTTTTTACTTTTTTCGTGTGTGTCTGTGTGTGTGTTTTCCTTAAAATAAAGAGAACCTTCTGGGTAATATGACATGTGTCAAATCCTAAAAATCCAATAAGTGTTCAGATTCTAATATTTACTCTTGCTACCCTCTTTTCTTTTTTTCTTTTGTTAGCATACTCAACAAACTCACGCCTGAGAAGTTTGACAAGCTATGCCTTGAGCTCCTGAATGTGGGCGTAGATTCAAAACTCGTCCTTAAAGGAATCATCTTGCTGGTAAGCACTTAGCTGCGTTCGAAAGAATACAGATAAATGGAAATGTATGTATCTATACTTAGCTGGCTGCTCTGAGTGACTCATACACTACATGCTTTAATGACCTCCCTGGTTTTGTTTTTGCGTTTCAGATTGTAGACAAAGCCTTAGAAGAGCCGAAGTATAGCTCGCTCTATGCTCAGCTATGTCTGCGCTTGGCAGAGGACGCACCAAACTTTGATGGCACTTCACCTGAGATCCAGACACCCCAAAAGCAGAGCACAGTGAGTCTCACTGATGTTCTGCTGCAAAATATTCTTTTCAGTCTGTGACACAGCAAAGTTTTTCTGTTTGTGACCCTGCGGGTTTAAACTGTAGGCCTAATAAAGTCATTAGAACACTTTGCTTTTGAAAAGGATAATCCTTTTTTTCTTAATGACTATTGTTTTACTCAGATGAAAAAAGCAGGTCCTATATCACTTTTTGTTAACGTCTATGGAAATGCCTTGAATTCATATTTTTTAAACTGTCCAAATATTGGGTTTTGTCTTGTTTTTGTAGACTTTCAGAAGACTGCTGATTTCCAAGCTTCAAGATGAATTTGAGAACCGCACCAGAAATGTTGAAAGTAAGTCCCTGTCTTTGTGAATCTCCCAAGAGGTCTCCCTTTTTGTTGCTTACCTCTGATCATCTTTTCACCTCAGTCTATGACAAACATGACAACCCTCTTACTTCGGAGGAGGAGGAGCAGCGTGCCATTGCCAAGATCAAGATGCTTGGCAACATTAAATTCATCGGGGAACTTGGCAAACTCGACCTCATCCATGAATCTATCCTTCATAAATGCATCAAGACAGTATGGATTTTTTTGTTTTGTTTTTTTAAATTGTGTTTAAAAATCTTATCTTTTAATTCTGATGTTCTTATTTGCAGGATAAACCATAAAATAGATCCATTACACTTTACATGACAATTCTCCCTTTTTTCCCTGTGCTCTGAAGCTTCTGGAAAAGAAGAAGAGAGTCCAGCTCAAGGATATGGGGGAGGATCTGGAATGCCTCTGTCAGATAATGAGAACAGTGGGGCCGAGACTCGACCATGAGAAAGCAAAGGTGACAGCTTTCATAAACTATAGCTGTTTGGAGAGGCTGTGTATAGTCTTATGGTATAAATACAACATCTCAATTCAACCCTTTTTTAAAATTTATTTTTAAAAAAATGACTGTGTAACTAACATTCATAGGTCGTAAAGTTTAATCATTAGTTTGTTAAATGCAAACAAAGTAGGTACATTTTTTTTTTTACTCTCCTCATCAGACAGAACCGTGAAGGCAATTTACCCAGCCAGTGTTAATGTATTTACGAACTGCTCTTTGCTTACTTCCTTACTTCCTCTGTCCATCCTTTCATCAGTCTTTAATGGATCAGTACTTTGGCCGTATGCGATCCTTAATGAACAACAAGGAGTTGCCCGCTAGGATCCGCTTCCTGCTGCAAGATACAGTGGAACTTCGAGAAAACAACTGGGTCCCCCGCAAGGCTTTCATCGACAACGGACCAAAGACAATTAACCAGATCCGTCAAGATGCAGTGAAGGTGAGTCCATCGTTAAAGGGTTCTGTTCATTCCATTTACATTTCTGTACATTTGCAAAGAGCCCTTTGTGATAAATGTGATGGGACAAGTAAGCAGACAATTAAAGGTTTCCACTCTGAAATGTGTTTAATTTAGTCCAGAATTCAAATTGAATCTTAACAATTGAAAGCTCTGAACTGTGGCAGAGTTATTGACTGATTCTGTCATGCATGTCTTTGTAGGATTTGGGTGTTTTCATCCCAGCACCCATGTCTCAGGGGATGAGGATGGACTTCTTCCTGGAAAGCCCTTTCATGCCCAGCAGAATGAAACTGGACAGGGAGACTCTTGGGGGATTGGCTGACATGTTTGGACAGATGCCAGGTGTGTTTTGTTCCTGTATCATGTGTACCTGTGTACCCCCTTTCTTGTTTTTGTTGTACGAAGTCATCTTAAAACGTCTTTGTTCTCTCAGGCAGTGGGATTGGAACTGGCCCGGGGGTTATTCAGGACAGGTACTCGCCTACTATGGGACGCCATCGCACCAACCCACTCTTCAATGGCCACGGTGGCCACATTGCCCCTCCACCTCAGTCACAGTTTGACATGGGGCCCAAGTCTTTTGTTAAGTCCAACCAGGTAGCCTGCTTTTGAAAGTTTACATTAGTTTAGTCTTAAAGTTAAAGTTCTCCAAGTTAAAGTTGTGTGATTATGTATAGGTTCAGAACCAGCATTTCCTCAACCAGAACCAGAACCACATGGCCCAGCAGCAGGTCCAGTCCAAGGACATGCCTCCACGATTCAGCAAGAAAGGACAGCTCAATGCTGACGAGGTAAGCAGGTCCTAGTTTGGCCGAGTTGAATGTTGCCAAAAACGGGTATTTTTTTGTGTCATACTAAAAAAAGATTTAACCAAGTTAAAACATCAAATGTTTTACACTAGCCTTTAAAGGCTGCATTCTGCTCTCCTAATGTTGAGTTGTGATGCCCAGTGATTATAAAAAGACGCGTTATTCTGAGGAATCCAACCTGCTGCTAGTCTTTCTTCTACTATCATCTCTGTCTCTAATCTCCTGTCTTTTCTGTCCCTCCTCCACTTCTCCTCTTTTTATTCAAACTGGCAACAGGGTCCGCTGACTGCAATTATGAAATATGAGGGCATTTTATTTATAGCTGATATGGAACTTGAGTTGTTTTTGTTAAATACAAAGACTAATACTATTGTCTCCTTTGTTCATGATGCCTCATGGCCCCACAGATCAGCCTCAGGCCTGCTCAGTCATTCCTCCTCAATAAGAACCAGGTGCCCAAGCTCCAGCCCCAGATCCCAACCATGATGCCTCCCAGTGCCCAACCCCCACGCACTCAGACTCCCCCTCTGGGACAGGTATGAGAGTGTCTACTACTTTGTCAGTGAGTTAATCTAACAGAACCACTGGTGAGATTAAAAAAAAATACTGGTTGTTGTACAACTAGCATATGAACAGCAAACATTAAACCACAGATTCAAATGTAATTTTGTTGGAGAGCTGTATCTGTGAACTCAAATACATGACTTTTGCCCCCAGCCTCCACAGCTTGGCCTGAAGACCAACCCTCCACCTATTCAAGAGAAACCTCAGAAGACTAACAAGAAACCACCTCCTGCAAAGGAGGAGCTTCTTAAAATGACGGTAGGGAGAACGGTTTCCTTCACATAAGCACTTAATAACCATGTAAGATGCTCATGAATAAAAAGCTTTACCACAGCATACTCGCAATTGAATCAAAACTACAGGTCAGTTTTCCAAAAGGTTTGCTACACTGTCTTCTGAAAGTCTTTGCTGTAACCATAACAACAAAGCCAGTTTACTTATAAATATGGCTAAGCCTCCCTGTTTAGCAGTTTCTATTCATCACTGGCGAAATATAGAAGTGGCAAAATATATTTATGTAAGCACTTTGGTGCACTGCAAGATAATCTGCTTGCCACTAAAAAGATGAATGAGACTTGAAGCATTTTACCCCCTCAGCATGTGCGTACAGAGTAGATGGTAACACAAGATGCTCAAATGAGTTTGTGTTATGCTGGGTGATCAGAGTGACCACGGTTCAGTTCTGTTCATTTGCTTGCCTGCTCCGTTTAGGAGGCAATCATGACTGAGTACTTGAACACTAAGAACCTGACTGAGGCTGTGAGCGGCGTGAGAGAGATGAAGGCTCCGAAGCATTTCCTGCCAGAGATGCTCAGTAAGATCATCGTGTGCTCCCTGGATTGTCCTGATGAGGACAAAGAGCACGCCAGCACTCTGATTCACACACTCCGCACTGAGGGCCTCATCACTGGGGAGAACTTCATGCAGGTATGCCTGCTGTTCATTCAGTATTGGAGAGAATTTCTGTTTGAGCACAAACACATTAAGTACGTTAAAAGACGAGAAAAGATCTTTTATTATTTCACTGAGACTGATGTAATTTTTTTTTTTTTACTAATTACATCATATGTCACTGAACTCAGAGGGGCATTGTATTCTTCACGCTTGAGGAATTTTCTTATTTTCTCCCCTCACTCATTTAGGCTTTCCTTAACGTCCTGGACCAGTGCCCTAAGATCGAGGTGGACGTGCCCCTGGTGAAGTCTTATCTGGCCCAGTTTGCGGCTCGAGCTATCATCGCAGAGCTGGTGAGCGTGGCGGAGCTGGCTCACCCCCTGGAGAACGGAACCCACTTCCCACTCTTCTTGCTCTGCTTGCAGCAGACGGCCAAGCTCAGGGATCGTGAGTGGCTCACTGACCTCTTCCAGCAGAGCAAGGTCAATATGCAGAAGATGCTTCCAGGTATGCCCCCGATCCATCTACCAATTCAGGTTTTTTTTTCTTTGTTTGTTTGTTTCTTATGTTTTAATACAGCAATAATTCACAACAGATAAGTCTTGAAATCGCCAATGAGTAAGCACTTGGCAACAGTGTTTTAACAGGAATAAAATCTCAGATGGAAGAGGGCACAGGGTTACGGTCTGCCACTACCCCTCCTGATAAAATGCAAAAGTGATTTCTCCCCTCATCTATTAGGCTTCTTTTATTCTGTCATAGTATATTCTCAGCATTTCACTCCAGTTTACAGTATAATGATAACCAGAGAGGTTGAATAGTCCAAATGAGACATTACTACATTCATATTTAAATAAAGTTAGAGTAACATGCAGTCCTGCCAAATGTCAGTTTGTTGGAAGAGTTTTGTAGATAATAAATGGATCTTGTGTATATTATGTTGGAGTGCTGTGAGTAAATAAAATATTAATAGCACAGAGCTAAATATTTGTTCCTGACCATATTAAAATGATCACTTTCTGAATCCTTAATTACCTGGGTAATATCAGGAGCACCTTTTGTCTGGCTAATGCATGACTTGCTCTCCTGCTTGGTAGAAATTGATCAGAACAAGGACCGCATGCTGGAGATCCTGGAGGGGAAAGGCCTGAGCTTCCTGTTCCCTCTGCTGAAGCTGGAGAAGGAGCTGCTGAAGCAGATAAAGGCAGACCCCTCTCCACAGTCCATCTACAAGTGGATTAAAGACAACATTTCACCCAAGTTTCACACTGATAAAGGCTTTGTCAACATCCTCATGACCAGGTAGATTTGCAGATGGATTTCACAGAATCTCGAACAGTTTTTCCAGGATAGTCTTGGTCTCTTTTTATAACAGTTATAAATTGCATATCAGTGAGTGTCAGTTTGTCTGCGATGTCACTGAATATATATGCACAAGGTCACACATTTAAGGCATTGTAGCTTTGTACAAAAGTCATTCAGTTTAACTAACATTTGTCCTCTGATCTTTTCCCAGTTTCCTCCAGTACATCTCCCAGGAGTTGTGTGAGGCAGAGGGTGATGAGCAGCTGGCAGCGCCCTCTAAAGAGATGCTGGAGCAAGAGAAACAGCTGCTGCTGGCCTTCAAGCCCGTCATGCAGAAGTTCCTGCATGACCATACCGAGCTGCAGGTCAGCGCCCTCTACGCCTTGCAGGTGCACTGCAATGCCCGAGGGTTCCCTAAAGGTAAAGTATCCTCAAATCTTGTACAGTTTAGCTAGTAAACAACAAGAAATGGGGAGTGCAGGGATGTGAATTCTTGATTACTCTGATTTGTTACAAAAGTGAAATATAAATAATCCAGGAGTTGTGAATTAAGTGCACATTAATTCATTCATTTATTATTTTTAACAAGGCATGTTACTGCGCTACTTTGTCAACTTCTACGACATGGAGATCATTGAAGAAGAAGCCTTCCTTGCATGGAAAGAAGACATTACCCAAGAATTCCCTGGAAAAGGAAAAGCTTTATTCCAGGTACAGTAGTGCAGTTCAGTTTGTTAGAGGGTGTTCTTGAGCTCGTCATAAACACAAGAGTTGACAAGTTTTATGCAGACCTTAACTCCTCCCCCCCAAATTCAGGTAAACCAGTGGCTCACCTGGCTGGAGACGGCAGAGGAGGAGGAATCTGAGGATGACGCAGACTAAGAAACCAAGCGGAAGCATCATGGCGTAGATCAACCGTATCTTATTGTTAGACTTGTGTTACCTTATTAAACTCCATGCTTAATTTAACCACTACGATGTGGCACTCGGCTGCTTCTGTCTCGCAAATATAAACCGAAAGCTTTGTACCCACAGGGCCTCATGTGCTACCACCTGCACCGTGGTGATGGGCTGAGAAGCATTGTTTGATTCGTTGCCTAATTTTCTGAGATCTGTTTCCTGATCAGCTACATGAATTCTAGAGTGGCTCAACCATGTTTTGTTTTTCTCACTTTACTCCGTTAGGTTGTAACTTTATTTTCACTGTATTGCTTTTTTTTTTCTTTTTTTTTTTTCTTATGGATTTAAACCTCCCCATATAGGAAACTGCTTTATGGTAAGAACATGTAGGAATTTCCCCTCTAAAATAAGACAAATCTCTCACGATCTTTGCTAATTCTAGTTACAAAGCAAACAACTAGAAACATTAACACAAGGTCTTGTCAGCAAGCTGCTTTTGTGATCTTCTATCAGGGCCTAGCCTGGATTGCTTTCCATCAGACATGCTTAAAAAACAGCTCTGGGGATATAGACAAACGGGCTGCACAGCGATCCTTCTCGTGAACCACATGTCAAACCTGTGTTTAAGAAATGGTCAGATGGCCCGCTGAAGTTGAATGAAGCACAAGCTGGCAAACATTTCATGACAGATAAAGGTGTGTATCTTAGTCAACATATGCTCACTAAATTCCCACTTTTTTCTTTTTTTTAAAAAAAAAAATAAGTGCTCTTCATAGTCACTGATGAGCATCTTTTTTTATTAGCATTACTCTTTTTGTTCTGTCCTTTCTTCCCATCTTTTTTTTTTAATCATTATTATGATGAGTGGTTGCAATACCCATTCTCCAAATGTTACAATATTTAAAAAAGGAAAAAAAAAATAAATCTGTAATCATTGGTTTGCTGTCGTCACGTTTCAAAGTTGCCTGTGTTTCTACCTCTTAGTTAGATGGGCTTTTTTTTTGTGCTGGGATAAAGAAATCCACTAAGAATATTGAGCCCAAGCAAATGCTGAAGTATTTGGTTTAATCCTGGCCTAATTGCACAATAAATGTATTGAAGCAGACATTAACAATGATGCTGTTGCATGTTTTACAAGTGTTAACATTTCAGAAGGATTGTTTTT
>VUQG01027073.1:1769-12083 GCA_015106755.1 Etia nguti | reverse complement strand
CTGATCCCGGCCACACTAATGACCTTTTCCCTTATTTTAGTAGCTGCTGGGGTCTGGAGGAGGGGAGCCGGACTGAGACTGAGAGAGTGAGAGTTGGAGCAGAACAGAATGGAGCAAATGGCTCCAGGGTGTGTGTGTGTGTGTGTGTGTGTGTGTGTGTGTGTGTGGAAATAGAAATAAAAAGTGAGCACAGAATCCAAAAACTCTCTCCGTGTGTGTGTGTTTGGGGGTGTGGTGCCAGGAACAAGTGGCAGAGTGTTACAACTTTTATGTTTTCATTCATTTAAAAATGTAATCTTGAACATGAATTGGTGAAATGAATCCAAATGAAACCTGTAACGAGAAAGGCTTTAATAGCAGACCAGTCTCTGATACAATTCTACTATATTTTGGTCAAACCTGAAACTTCGAGGAATTAATGTAAAAAATGCTAAAAACAAAAGAACTGATGGAACTGCAGCAATAAAATCCACATGTGGAAATCTTTTTCCTTCCAGATACTTTTGGATATAAATCTAAACAAATATTATTGAAAGACAAAGTATTTTGTTGTGTCTTTGGATGAAACATCATGCAATGTAAATTAAAAAGAGTGAAATACCTCCAGCTTACATGATACAGTCAATGTGATGATATCACTCCACTCTGTCCAGGATGAGTCTCTTTTGCCGCGGCAGCTGTATCCTCCACCATCAGATTCAGCAGCGCGGCTGATTCTGTATTCACTGGATGTTGGAGGTGTGTTTAACTTGTGTGGTCTCCATTCATACGTCCACTGAGCTCCTTCACCTCCCTGAATCTCACACCTCACAGTGACTGTCTCACCGCTGTATATCACACTGCTGTATATCTGAGTCCTGGATGGTTGCAGGAACACAGTGGGCTTAGGAGGAGCTGTTCAAATAAAAAATATATCATTAGCACACTGATAATTTGACTTAAAAATCATTAGCCAAATTATACAAATATAAAATCATCATTAAAGCTCTCCTGGTTTTTATTTCTCTTGTTAACAGTAGTCATAATTTTGCATCCTGGTGACAATTTCGCTTCAAAATCAACCCTGAGAAGGTTTGTTTTTATATAAAAAACACAGGTAATTTGACATTTAGAATCTACCAGCAGAGTGAATGAAAACAAACATACAAATAACCCTGAGATGAAGGAAACTGAGTTTTCTGTTCCACAAAGAGAGTTAACTTAGGTTTTCTCACTTTGTGTAGACAGCTCTGTGTGTTTTGGTCTTAACATTGTGTTTATAAATCTGTGGGATAATCAAAACATGTATTCTGTATAGAAAAGTTGTTTCTGTGGCTGATTGTGATTTCATGTAGAGCTTGTTTTGGTTGAGTAGATTTTATTTAGTCTTGTTAATTTAAGTCAACATAATGTTAGTTAGATCAACATTATGATATTCAGTTAATACAACATGATTCTTTTGATTTGCATTTAATTATCCAATTAAAAGTATCATACATTTTACATTTCACTAACCCAGTTGTGTGGAACTGGTTGACATAACTAGGTGGAGTAAATACAACATTTTATTTCTTAGAGTGCAGGTCTTGGCCCTCTAGAGAGGACATAACAGTAATATAGCTGAGTTCTTTACAGTCTGCAGTCATTCAGCGGATTTTTTTATGAAGCAAGTAAAGAGACTGTTTCAGTAATCTATGTGTGAAGAAATAAAAACATGTAAACTAGTGTCTGTGTCTTTAAATGATAAAGTTGATCTGATTTTTGAATTACTTCCTGAAAAGATAAACACATGACTGCATTTGTTTTATGACGTGGTGATAAAAATGTAGGTTTGTTTTAATCCTGATTTCTTTTTTGTTGCTATTGTCTTGAAATTTTCCAGCAGAGCAGCAGCTGATGGCAGCATGTGTTCAGCCGATGAGATTCAATGACAACATTTAAAGTTTTATCTGAGTTTAGCTGGAGGATATTAGCTCACATTCAGTTTTGAAATAGTGGTGAAAACTCTGCGTTTGCACCCAAAAACATGAAGAAACTGGGACAATTACATTTGCATTTATTTTTTTAAGGTGAGAAACATTTTTTTTTCTTGTTTGACCCTGAGTTATTACTGAATATTTTTATAATGACATTAAAAGCTGTTGTGCACGACTTTAGATACCAAACTAAAAAAGAAACGCACGGTACTGTTGAAATTATTTTGCAATGTTTTTGGAATTAAAATGAGAGAAATGTGTCCAAATTACCTATTACTCTCAATGTGATGATGTCACTCCACTCTGTCCAGGAGGAGTTTCGTCTACCGCAGCAGCTGTATCCTCCACTGTCAGACTCAGTAACTGTGATTCTGTGTTCATTGGATGTTGGAGGTGTGTTTAACTTGGCTGGACTCCATTCATACGTCCACTGAGCTCCTTCACTTCCCTGAATCTCACATCTCACAGTGACTGTCTCCCCGCTGTATATCTGAGGCCAGAATGGCTGCACAGTCACAGTGGGCTTAATGGGAACTGTTCACATAACAATGATCCAGTTAGGAGAATAGAAACAAAAATTCTTAACATTAGAGTGACCACAAAAAAGCCTGCTGTTGTTACAAACAAATTCAGTTGTGAAAATATCATCCAATCATTAAAAGATAATGATTAGTGCAAAAACATTCATTGGATAGAATTATGCACAGATTTATGCTAATGCACAGTTAGTACATGAAGATCGTTTTGATACACGGCCTTGGGAAATAGGGACGCTGATCGTGTCACAGCACCCTCTGGTGGAAATAAAATAAAATATCACATCAACAGAATTATAGAAATATAAAATCATTATAAATATCTGTCCTGGTTTTATTGCTATTGTTAATGGTAATCATAATTTTGTATTCTAGTGACAATTTGACTTAAAAATCAACAATAACAAGTTTTGTTTTCATTAAGGACGCACTGAGCCTAATAATTATTAATTTGACACATTTAAGTTCCAAGTACTGGTTTAAACAGTGATTCCCTCCATAATTCGGAGAAGGCCATTTTTAACTTGGAAAAAATATTTAAACTCAGCAGATTCCTCAATTTTAGTTGTGACTAAATTTGTGTTTCTTCTCCTTCCTCTCCAGGTGTAGATGTCTCCATCAGAGATAGAGATTGCACTCTTAGAGCTAAAAGAGATGACCTCATTTTCAGATGAGGTTTTTCTGAGCTCATATTCTATGTCAGCAGAATCCTTCACATCACAGGTCAGCGTCACACTGCCCCCTGCTGGTATGGTTGTGCTGTCTGCTGTCAGAGTGGCCTTGATTTTAACTTCTGTAAGTTAGAAAAATATGAGGCTATTATTGTGGTTCTTTTAGTGGGAAAAGGAGAAACCCACCACATCTGCCACACAGATGTTTCAGCTGCAGTTTTATTTCATACTGCAACTTTGAGCAGGTGAGCCTGGTTTCTATCGACACAACCACCACCAGCTGAATAACGTCACTTAAATGAGTGAGTAATACGCCACCTGGTGGTTTGTTCCGAGTGTGACAGAAAGCCTGAGCCTGTCAGCCTGAGCTCAGGGTTTATGAACCCTTGACTTATAGAAAACTCTCCAAACTCATTTGTGGAGCTGACACAGCAGAAGTGCAGCAAAGGTCACGGGTAAGAAAACAGACAACTAGAGAGCAGGTGAGCTGTAACTTGATCACATGTCTGTATTTTAAGTGCTCCAAGCAAAACTTTAAGACTCTCCAGGTGATAATATCTATGCACACAGATGTTTTTACATATTTACAAACCTGATTACACACACATGGATAATAATATGCACACAAGGGTTAAAATATATACACATGGCTTTGCTACAGTGAAATCTCCAAACTAAGTTACTATCATAGAAACACCAAATTAGAGTAAAATGTATTTTATGTCCATTCTTCCAGTAGAGTTCACAGACTTGTAAATATGTGTCTCTGTAACAATGACTGGTGTGCAGAGGTGCGAACTCAAATGCAGGGGGCAAAATAACGTAATTAAAACTGAACTTTAATATCTAAACAGTCTAAAAATGGAAACATACAAAGAATCAAAACATAAAAAACTAGAAATAAATAAGCTGTCAATAGAAACAACTAAGAGATGAACACACGTGAGTGTTCACAGATGCTCTGACAAAGACTGATAAAAAGACAGCAGGACTATTTATACATGACTGGGAATCAGAAACAGGTGAAAACAAACAGGAAAATCATAAAGGAGGAAGAAAAATAACACAAAGCATGAGAGAAAACAAACCTTCAAATTAAAGAGGAAATAATCAAAAAACTAAAACTAAACAGAGATGAGGAAGAAGCACTCAGAGGAAGACGATGAAAGACCGTGACAGTCATATATAAATAAATCTGTATCGATGGTACTTTGGCCAGTTTCTTTCACTTGTTACTCTTGTGTATGTGAAGCCTTATTCATTTAGAACTTTAACAGCTTTTAGAGGTTTATCCAAGAGGACACTGAGGCAGACAGTACACCATGCCACTATAAATAATTGAGAGTAAGAATTCATAATAAGACTCATTAAAATCTTCAGGCAGGACTCTGACTGACTGACCTGTGGTTGAGTCTGTTTTCAGATTAGAGTTACCTGAATTTACCCTAAGCTCAGCACGCTGTGCTGTAACAAATTAATCATAAATAAATGAAATAAAATGGCAGAGTAGCTCTATGAAGGTAACAGACTAATGTAAGATCAGAGCAGTATTACATCAACATATGTCATTTTGGTATTTCTTTTAATGTTTTATCCATATGTGATGAGGATTTTGGGAACTCCAAGAGTTAATACAAAAAAGGACACTAAGGTAGTCAGCACACATGCTAATATAAGTGACATAATCTGCACTACATACACTCCTGCTGCAATCAGCTGTACCTGAGGTTTGTTGCTTTTTGGACTGGTATTCCGATTCATTAGCATCTTGTGAATCATAACTGTGATTTGTGAGGATGGACAGATAAATACTCATGAAAAGGAAATCAGTCAGTTTCAAGGCAACAAACTCTAGTAAATATAAAGTTTGTGTAGCGGCTGAGTCAAACATCTGCTCACATGGTTGCACTCTTGATATGATAATTTTAATATTTTAACCAATAAATTCAGTGGAGTGTGAGCTGTATCATATAAAATATTTTGTCCCTCAGATTATTCCTGAAATATAGTATGTTTTAAGTTTGTTATATGACGGGTCACATTTATTCATCCTGTAAAGTATTGGTCAGCAAATACGCTTCTTCCTGGTCTGCTCATGTCAAAGTCCACCATCTAGTGGTTAAATAACGGAAGTACCAAGTAAGGGCTAGAGCGGGAAGGTGGTTGCTTCCAGCATCTGTTGCTCTTGAGATGGGACAAACTGCAAGTTTGGGGAGATGATGGATTGTTTCTACATATTAGCGCTCTGTCCTTCTTGTGGGTCTATGAAGTTTTGTACATTACTACTGTAAGCTAACTGTTAGTGCTTTGTTTGGCCTGTTAGCATGAAGCATGCCAGCATGTGGTACTCCCTACATTACTTGACAGGCTTTGTCCATTTATTGTTAATGTTATGATCTTGCATTGGTCATGTGACATTTGTGCATCTACACTGAGATTAAATGTACCTGCTCTGTTTTATTGTTACAGTTTACAGCTCTGAAGAACGTCACACAGTCACCACATGGAGTGCTTACTGAAGCCATTTATGTTTAGCTGCACAGCCTGAATAGAAGAATTCAGCCTGTGCAGAAAATAACATGTAAACACAGAGAGGATATTATTGAACACATTATAGGAGATAACGGCTACATATATGAACTGGAAGAAAATCATTTCTTACCTTCAGCATTTCCACAGATGACTGTACTGAGCACTAAAATAATGAATGAAACCTCATCAGACATTATACAACTGAGGTACATTAAGATACATTTCCAGATGAACAGTAATCACCAAATTTCTGTGCTTCTGTTTGTCAAACAGGCTCTAAACATAAAAACTCCAACTGTTGTAACACAGTGTGTAACTGTAAGTGATGCAAAAAGCAGCAGTGTATCAAACATTTAAACACTTAAAGAATCACAAGTCTGCTTTGTTCCAGCTCTCAGGTAAACAGGTTAAAGCAGTGACACACTGTAAATCTCACACATCAGAAACATTTTCATTAATCGGTGCCATTCAAACAATATCAGAAGTGCACTTACAGAAAAAGCCCATCATGCAGAGCAAAGAGTGCCCCATCATCACATCCAGCCTGCTGCACTCTGATCCACAGATAATTTCAAACTGTTTTACTTTGCAGAAATAACAAAAACAGAAAAAAAGAGTTGAGTATAGTACATATAAGACAAGAGTTTTTTTCTACAGTTTCTTCTTCTGATTGGTCTCTCTGTGCTTCCTTCCCCTTTCTGCAAAACTCAAACAGCACCTGTAGCTCTGACCACAACAGTTGTGTGACATGTTTAATTTCCTGTCCATTGCAAGCATAGATGTTTGTTTCTCATGTTGTGTTGTTTCCTTTCTCTATAATATACAAAGGTGTCCTGTTGCTTGAAGTCAACATATTTTACCAGGTCAATTTTTTATTATTTAAATTCTGACATGTTTTTGCAGCGTCCTATGGACACGCTGCAATACTTCTCTTCCAGCAGACTGGGAGTCACTGGGAGTGGATGTACCAAAACACCTTTTCTGCTTTGCAGCCCATATTTTAATATTTCAGTCCTTTTAATGAATTTGTTTTAATTGTGATTGTTTATCAGAGGAATTGTGTTGAAATTCTTATTTCATGCTGCATAAAAGCATATAGATTTTATTTGACTGTTAGCTGAAACATCATCATGCAGTACTATAGTGAAAAAGGCTCCTTTGACCTCAGCATAGATCTGTGAATGTTTTCACCTTGTGGTTAAATTCTGGTTTTAGGTTTGGTTGAGACCCAAACACAGGAGACTAACCTGTGGGTCATCACAAATTCTTCATATGGAAGAATTTGTGATGACCCAACTTACACCTTTCAGTCAACATAAATAAATAAATAAGAATAATACGCTCTATGATTTGGCAGATGTTCAGCCAAACTGTTAAACTATGTGTACACTGATATGTCAGAAGATATTATGGTGTCCCAACAATGTGAGTGAATAAACTCTAAAAAATGACCAACACTTATTCATTGTATTCAGTTTTGCTGTGGATTGTAATTATTTATTAAAAACACAAAATCATTTGCACATGCTCAAAGACAATGTGAGATGCCAGGATGTTTTTGTTGTGTATCTAATTATCTTATAAAAAATATTCCTTAAAAATTTTATTTTTATATTTTTACTCATGTTCCCATAGTAACTTTCAAATTTGAATTCATACTTAGTAAATACACAAAGTATTGCAACAAACTTCATGTTGCTTCATTGTGTGAAACAGTTCACTTTGGACATGACCAAACTTCCAGTTCCTCTTTACACATACTGAGGTTTGATAACGAGAATAAGACGACACCACATTCATACCAGAGCTAAAGTGTTTTTAGGAGACATCAAGTTTCGTGCTCTTTAGAAGATGTGTAATCTGATTTATTTATTTATTTTCAGTTTAATAACTGTAAATAGTCAATGCAGAAATGAAAGCACAGAGTCTATAATAAATTGAATTGTTCTTACTATTTTAGTTCTGAAGGCTGATGGAGAAAAACATGAGATCATTGAGGGGTTTTTCTAATTGCAGAGATGGTGCAGATAAGCCTGTAGCTGTGTGAAAACTTTCAGTTATACTTCATGGTTTGTGAACCAAACCAGGTACAGACTGACTTTCAAAAAGCCACAAAATTTTATTCATTCATGTTCACGTTTGGTCACAGAAGCACAAACTTCTTAACTTGCAGCCTAAATCTTGTCTCTCCATGTTTTTGGTTTTTTGGTTTTTTTAAGGCAGTGCTGAGACCTGTATATTGTATAATGTGGAAATGTTTCTTCTGTGTATTTGGTGAGATTATTGATAAATTATTTCACCCAAAAATGTGATATTTAAGGTAAGAATTGGTTTGTGGTGCTTAAATGGTGAAACAATAAAAATACAGATCAAACTGTGAGGTTTTACCATATATTTGATTGTTTTACTGTTGAGACTCGTCCTCAATGACTTTACATTGTCTTTACTAAGATAAGAAACAAGTGCAGCCAATACAAATATTCATAGCAGTGAATTATTTTGATAAAAGAAAGTAACTTTTTTCAACTAAAAACACAGAGCATACAAGTAAATGCTTCTATTTTTATTTCTTACAGTCTTACTCAAAAATAAACTGAAGACATTCAAATTATTAAGCAGAAAAATGTAAACAAAATCAATGCAGCCAGAAACTGTTCTTCTGTGCTTCGATCTATTAGGCTACAACTCTGAGGTTTATCGGTATTTCAGACTTTTTAATCACAGGCATTCTTTCTAAAACAGGTGAGAAGGTTTGTCTGTGGACAGTCTGTGATGCTGAGTGTTGAGAAAAGGAAACTCTGGACATTTGGCAAAAGATCTGCTTGATGTCAGATCAGTTTCTATCATTACAAACAGTTTTTATATGTTACACTGTAAAGCATTATATTTACCGTATTTTCCGCACTATAAGGCGCACTTAAAATCCTTTAATTTTCTCAAAAATCGTCAGTGCGCCATGATGCGCCTTATCTATGAATTCTGGCTGTGTTTACTGACCTCGAACCGATTTTATGTGGTACACGGCGCTCAAAAATCTGTCAAAAAATGTTTTAGTAGGACTTTGCTAAGCTATGAAGCTGCAGTTTGAGGGCTTGTCTGAGCATTACGGCTACCGCAGTCAGGAGCCTCGGGACTCATAGTAATCTGGGTCCAAAACTCCGTTCCCTTCAGGGGAATGCGCCTTATAATCCGGTGCGCCTTATGGTCCGAAAAATACGGTATGTGCAATTTTCTCCTCACTCTAGTCATGAAATGAGACATTTTACACACAAAAGAAAATGACATTCACACTTAAATTTATGTATTAAGTCTTATTTGTAAGTTTGATCATCACCAGTTTTTTGTTTTTTTTTTAATATTTGATACAAACAACCTGAGACAGCAACAGGAGAGCTGTACAGACAGTACATCTGCAGTACAGGAAGTACAGGAAAATATTAAACTGATCTGAGAACAGAAATCACAGTTTAACTTAAGCAGCTGAAGAGGCTTAAAATGATAATATGCAGTAGAAATAGAAACAGTCAAAATAAATGAAGATAATAGATAATTAAGGGTTAAAAGTGGAGATAAAAGTTATAATATTTCACTGAAACTATGGCTGAAATGTTAAAAATGTGTTAAAATGACTACAGCTAAACATAATTGATAGATTTCTGAAGGCACCACAGACAAAAATAATAATGACTAAAAGTAGTGACAAGCTGTTAAAACTATAAAAACTGATAATTGTGGACTAATAGTTGAGACAATCGAGTAACCACCGCTTATAACTGTGAGTTGAATGTAAAGTGAGGTAGAATAAGCTGTAACTAGAGTGTAGATTAAAAATAGTTTGATGAGTTTAATAAAAGCATTAATGTTGGGATGTTGAGAGTTACAAATCAGACATTTTGACGTAAAGCAAATCAGTAACACTGGAAGACGAAGGATGGAAAACATGCAAAAAAATCAGTTACTGAGCAGAATTGTTGGTGTGAAAATCAAATGTTCATCATTAAGTCACAAATATAATTGCATACATTTCGTAAATGAACCGGTTTTATATACAAAAACATGAATGCATATTAAACTTGTTATTTTTTATGTATCGCTACTTAACAGAGTCCCAGCTGTAGATGTTCTGTGGTGAGGAAAAAAGGGGTTTATATTTCTGTTGGAGGGAATGAAGAATCCAGCTCTGAGCTCAGGTGACTGAGGAAATGCTGGGTGCATACATGAGAAGCTGGTGGATATCAGCTTTAAGGATGTGTGGGGGGGGTCACTGGCTGCCCCTCATGCCTGTCCCACCTGTGACTTCCTGTCGGAAAACAATAAAGTTTATTGTAAAATAAAGTGAAGTTCTGTTTTGTGTGATTGGGTCTTTACAGAGAGTGTAAAGTTACCTGTATTCTTACAGGATTTGTTTAGAAGGTGCAGACAGACTCTGTGTGGATGAGGAAATCATCTTGTTTTACTTTCATGTAAACATCTGGTCTCACACATCTTATCATTTGTAATGTGTTCTGTGTTGTGAAGATTTTTTGTGTAAAACATGTGAAGCTGAAACACTTCTCTATCTTCTTCTGTATCAGTAAAAAAAAAAAAAAAAAAACCTATTAATACTTTTTCCCTTTTTTT
>VUQG01027072.1:10244-27614 GCA_015106755.1 Etia nguti | reverse complement strand
AGAGGAAGAGGATCTGAGACACCGAGAAGGAATGGTGATCTGAACCAGATCAGAGAGGTATGAAGGGGAGAGAAGATGAATAGCCTTAAATGTATACAGAAGTATCTTGAAATTGATGCGGTATTTGACCGGAAGCCAATGAAGCTGCTGAAGGACAGGGGTGATGTGGTGAATAGAAGGGGTCCTGGTGGCAATACGGGCAGCAGAGTTCTGGACACGTTGAAGTTTATGGATGGATTTTTGACTAAGACCAAAAAGAAGAGAGTTGCAGTAATCGATCCGGGAAGTGACCAGGCTATGAACAAGAATGGCAGTAGCATGTGGGGTGAGAAAAAGACGGAGACGATTAATGTTGCGCAGTTGGAAATATGCAGACCGAGTAACATTATTGATGTGTGAGTTAAAAGATAGAGTACTGTCGAGGATGACACCCAAACTTTTCACACATGGAGAAACGGAGAGCGGCGAGTTATTGATAGTAATAGAAAAGCTATTACATCTGGATAGTGTTGGTTTAGTGCCTACAAGGAGAAGCTCTGATTTGTTACTATTGAGTTTAAGACAATTGGAAGAGAACCATGAATTTAGTTTGGCTAATCAGAGGGTGAGGGAGGACGGGGGGGAGAGCAGAATCAGGTTTAATAGACAGATAAAGCTGGGTGTCATCAGCATAACAGTGAAACTGAATATTATATTTATGAAAAATGTGTCCAAGTGGAAGAAGGTAGATAATGAAAAGAGGGAGCCCCAGGACAAATCCCCGGGGCATGCCAGGGACCAGAGGAAAGGACTGAGAAGTAAAGGATTTAAGTCAAATAAACTGAGTGCGATCAGACAAATATGATTTAAACCAGGCTAGTGGAGTATGGGAGAGACCGATGGAGGCTAGCCTACTGAGGAAAATTAAGTGAGAAATGGTATCAAAAGCTACAGTCAGATCGAGAAGAATAAATGGTAAATGGTAAATGGCCTGTATTTGTATAGCGCTTTACTTAGTCCCTAAAGAACCCCGAAGCGCTTTACACTGCATTCAGTCATTCACCCATTCACACACACATTCACACACTGGTGATGGCAAGCTACATTGTAGCCACAGCTGCCCTGGGGCGCACTTACAGAGGCGAGGATAAGCTGGAGATGGAGAGTAAACCAGAGTGAGCTGCCATGAGAAGATCATTGGTTATTTTTATAAGCGCTGTTTCAGTGCTATGTGAGGGGCAAAAACCAGACTGGAACTGTTCATACAAATTATTATTAGTTAAGTATGAGTGGAGTTGTGCGGCAACTATCGTTTCAAGAATTTCTGATAGAAATGGTAAATATATGCCAATATATATTGGCATATATTTGCCAATATGAGCTTTAATTTTTGATATATTTGCTATATCCAGCCTTTTTTTGGCAGTTTATTTTTTTGAAAATGTATTGTACAGTTTATGTAGTTTTTTGGGGGAGTAAAAAAAAACCACACTGATGTAGACGTCTCAAAAACTCACAAAAAAACATGAATCAAATATATACTTGGTGTTACAGGGTTAAAACATAATATACCTGCACAAATGCCAGAAACAGCGTCAGGCACTTATGTCGTTTACGTAGACTTTACAAAGCCTCACACAGAAGTCTAAATCAGGCATTACATGCAGTCTTCAGCCCCAGATTCACACAGGTGACCTCAATAGCTCTCATGATAGTGGGGTGAGGCTATGTATTTGCCTCATGCTGTTAATGACCCACGCATTTGTTCACACTTTGGGTCATGTGATGACTCACATGATTAATAGGTGGACCACCTCCAAAGGGATGGCTCTACTAGGGGTAAAAACCTGGCACTCTCCTTCAGTTGTTTTAGAACTAAAGAAGCCTCTTGGATTAGTCCAGTTCCCTCCTTCCAAGCACTTGAGATCTTGTACTCACATTTATATACTGCTTTCCTAGTTTCACTGACCATTCAAACCCCTTTACTACAAATTGCGTATTAACAGTGCATTTACAGCACTTGTCTTTGGGCTGTGGGAGTGAGCCGGAGCACTTGGAAGAAACACATGCAGTCATAAGTATCCATACACCTTGCCTGTAGACCATTAACAGGGGTTTTTTGCTTAATCTGGAATGTCCTTGACTGAGCAGATTGAAATATGGCAACAAGACAGCACCTGCTGGCTCTGTGACAACAAAATAAAATATGAGCCATCACAGATTTTTAAGCTTCACCCTGATACGACCTGAACAAAGGAAGTCCATACTCCTTAGATGTTAATGATTAAGGTGCCCCTGGAGAAATGATACTTTTTAACAAACCTAATTTACACCTATTTGTTTTTTTTCTAAGGTCTGATCGCCTGTCAGCTTATTGAATCGAGGGCCTCAAAAGGCTCGAGGCACACTAGACGCACCCATGACGGAAAGAATCAGAATCACTCAGTTTGCTTCACTCGGACAAATGGGAAGAAACTCTCTTACAGTTTCCTTCCAAAATTCCCTCATGTGAGAGTGCAACAAAACAAAGCGAGAGTACCTTAAAATGACCAGTATGAACCACATTTTCTGGCTATTCTGTGTGCACAAGACAAAAAAAACAAAAAACCTTCTTTTGTATGGCCGCCTCGTGCATTACTCACGCCGTCAACACGCAGATGTATGCACAGCACAGGAGGCCTCTCTCTCTGTTGCCCGCTGATAAGCTTGCATCCAAAGAAACCAACAGAAGGTTGGTTTTTTTTTTGCATGCTCATCTGCAGCGCAGCTCCGAACCAACCGAGCGGAACCTTCCCCAAACCTCCTGAACTGTCAAAAGGCCTCGCTGCCTAATGACCGTTATGTACTACAATCCCAGCAACCAGGGGCTCCCTACCAGCGACCAGATATGATGTGCACAACTTGTGAAGCCGACAACGACGTCACGTTTTGTTACATCCCCAAATTTTTGGCCAGTTTGATATGCTTTTTGTGGCTTTGCATATTATTTTAAGAGGAGGAAGAGATTAGGCAGCACTGAAAGGTTGCAACCAGGGACCCTACAATTAGAACTCCACTATATTTGGATTACCATAACAACTAAAATGCTGGGGGTGGTGGTATTATTAGTTTATGCCTGCTTGCTCTGTGCACTACTTCTCCTGCTTTCACTTGCTATACGCCTTCAGATGTTCCCAGTGTGGAGCCTCAATGGCATCAAATGCCCATACACTCAAGGATATATAATGCAATGCGTGAACGCATACACCCACAATCGCACGAAGTCTCAGTGTGATTTGTTATCACACAGAGAAAAACTTCAAAGAATTTGTTGTAAACAGATTTAGTACTTGGACTTGGCTTCACTTCAAGAGAAAGAGATTCCCTGTCAGATGGCGTCCGAAGCAATACGAGTTTGTAACTGAACAGCTTTGGGTCGAATGTTTGGAAGGAGAAAGGCAGCCTGAAAGATGGAGGAGCAGAAAATATCAGGCAAACAGGGAGCAAAGAGGGGATGTGACTGATAAGAGTTTTCATCCAATATTTGTTTCTCTGTGGTGAAAACAGGGGATTTGCTGAGGGCTTGGAGCAAGCTTTACTATGAAAGCACTCCACCTGCTTTCAAAAAAGCTACAGTAATAATCAGATTTTCAGAACTTTGAAAAGTGCGGCACAATTTCAAAATTGATTTACCCGCATAATGGGGGGGGAATAAATAAATAAATAAAAATTATGTAAATGGGGAACCCAGTTCTCACAATGAAGACTTGTTTAGCACCGAGAGCAGATTGAAATTGGCCATTTCAATGTTGTTATGGAAACGAGATGAGATTGTATGACAAGCAGACACTTATCACAGTTAGCTGCTCAGCAGCCAATCTGCCCAGATTCTGCTAATTGCCTCTTTTTCTGTGAACTGACCCGCGTGCCCTAATTTTCTCTTTTTCATTCAGCCACCTAATTCTTCTTCCTTCTAAGTCTTTTTGTTTTTCCTTTCTTTCTTTTCTTTCACCATCCTCTCTGTCTCTCTTGATCTCGACACTGCGAACGGTGATGTCACCCTCTCCAGCGAGTTAACGGTGTGAGGTGAAAGCTACGATTTTGCTCCTGTGGTCTGGGTTAAGAGCCCACTCGCTGAGATAAGAGTGCATTGTTTACTTGGCCCAGCCTTGTTACAACTCCCACACAGACGCACATGGAGAGCTCTACCGCCCGTCACTGCTCAGCTACTGTCACACTTTCCAGAATGTACTGTAAGGTTGCGGCCACTTACATGAGAGCTGATCACGGCATTGACAAAGTATTGAAGCAAGACTTTAATTACAAAAACTGGATGTGATTTAGATGCACTGAATAGTCTGTTTATCTGGCTATACTGAGTGCACTTTACCATAATGCCAGACACCTATTTCAGAATATTTTCATGCACATTAGTTTGCCTTTTGCTACTCCCACTACTATTAATACTGCTTCTTTTTCTTCTTTTCATATTAGAGGCCTCATACTCCAGTTTATTTCGACGTATCTCGTTGCGTTTCTTTTTTACGACGGAAATTCTTGTGCACAAGTGCTTGGAACTTCATAACAGTGCTGCTATTAGGACCCCTGTTTTTGTTCCCATTTCTATGCGCCGAGATCTCCAGTGTGATGATTTGCATGCTGATTACGTTCTTACCAATCATCTAATTTTCATTATATTAGTATGGTGATGTCTTTGTGTCAACAGGGTTTTCTGTGCATTGTTTTTAGTCGTCTCATTATATTATGATGATGAGTAATAATTCCTCATAATGTGTCCCCTATATTTGCACCAGTAATGAACATTAGCATTTGAGCTATGCCAAAAAGAGGTCAAATCTGGTCAGCGTTTAAAATCAGCGTTCTAAAAATATGCTTTTAATATAACGTTTGAGTTTAACTGAAGGTCCTAATCTTAAAGCGTTTTTATCAGTCACTGCCACATTAAACCATCTTCTCTCTTCCTCTCTCACTCTTTTCAAATTACACTTGCATCCACTTAAATTCACATGTTCACGTCTGGAGCTCAAAGCAAAGCCAACAGCATAAACTGTCCCAGATCGTAGATTGCTGTGCTAATAACTGTGGAATTAAGGATGCCAATAAATTTGCATACTTGGAAAAAAAAAACATGTCTGTACTTTTCTTTCTTTCTTGACACACACACACACACAACATCCCACTCATCACCTGTCACCGCTCACATATCTTCATTTTTTCCTTCTTCTCTTTTTTCCACCTTATCATCTTGTGTTTTCTTTCAAATTTGTTTCTTTTTCCTCACAATGAAAATTGTGAAAGCTTTTCACACCACACACTGGGAAACTGGGAAAAGAGGGGAGAGGAGTAAACTAACTATAAGCAGAGCTCCTCTTTCTTCCCCACTCTCTTCTCTTCACACAGCCTCCATCCCCTCTAGTTTACGTACCGGTACTTCATGCCGGTGAGCTTGGCCGTCGACTCCTTGAGGCTGTGGTGGTAGCGGTGGGTGAAGGACCCCAGGCTGCGAGCTATTAGGGCCACTGTGCGGAACCGGGCACGTGCCTGGCTGGCTGTGTTGGGGCTCGTGGCGTTCTGCTTGCTGTGCTCGCCATTTCGAGGGGCCTTGAGCCCGTGATCTGTACATGCAAAGGACACCTGCATGGCTTGAGGCAAAGGCCACTAGAGCTGCTCTGTTTTAGTCCTTAAAGTGCTTACGAGTCTTTTTTTATTTCTTGTCTGCAGAACTAAGCTTATGTGAAGTTGAAAATCAAAGGTCCGTGCCAATTCCGGCCGCTGATTCTCATATGGAGATGGCAGTAGGAAGTGATGCACAGCTTTATTCCATCTCTTTTGAGAGAATTTTCTCAAAGTTATGCTACGTCAAGCTCAGGCATATCAGCGGCAGTCCCGGTCAGTGTGTGTGTGTGTGAGACGCTGAGGTCCTGAGCTGGTCTGGCTCCACCTGAAAAGATGGGAGAGGATGGAGATGGAGGGAGAAGGGTGAAGAACAGGACTTGAATGAGTCGCGGTCTGTAGAGCAGTCTATTTGAGATGAGCACTTGACTAAAGGAGAAAAAAAATAATACTGCTAAAACCTGAAAAAAGACTGATCTGACAAAAAACCTGTGAGACCTCTTTGTAATTTCTTCTTGTGCTGTTTTCCCCAGTTTAACGCCTCCTCCTCACATGTCTGAGCTGCTTTGTCATGGCGAGGCAAAGAATGAGCACAAGTTTTTTTCTTGTATTTCTGTCACATTTTTCTCTTTCTCTCTTCCCTGTTCCCTCATCTCTCTGTCTATATCTTCAATTCAATCTCAACTTCTGGCTCTTCGTTTCTGGTTGGTGAGCCTTTAACCCATCATGTTAAATGCTCAAGGTTTTGTCAGGCGACCAGGACTTGTGGGTGTCTCTAGAGTCCACCTTGCCCTCCAATCACAGCTAAGCCTTTTAGTCAAACACCTGGAGTGAGGAGAGTAACACTGCACCACCACATCGGGCGCTCAGTAACACACACACGCGCACACACACACACACACACACACACACACGCATGCTCACAGACAGTGTCTCACTCCTGTCACACATCTTAAAAATAAGGTCATGCTTTCACAGAAACGCAAATGCTGGCGAATAAATGCTGCACATGCACAAGCATTTCTGGCATTTGCTTCCACACATGAACCAAATCGTCATTTACACGAGTGCTCTTACACGCTACGAGTTGCCGGCGCTCTGTCAGAAACAAGGACGGAGCCGGATGAGAGTCTTTATTGATGCCCCTTCTCCTGGAACTTTGAGAGCAATCAAGCAGTGTTACGCGCTGAGCGGGGGTCCCAGATAGATCTGCATCCCAGCTGAAGCGGCATTTCCCACAGATGTCCTCAGACCCGGCAAACAGCCTTGTCCCGTCTCCAAAGTCCTCGAGCAAGTAGCAGAGCTTTTATGGTCCCCGGCTTTGCAGCAAGCGGACTCTGTGTGATAAAGGGACCCTGGAACAGCAATGGACAAGCAGAGAGGAGGAGGAGGAGGAGGAGGAGGAGGAGGAGAAAGGAGGATGCATGGTTTCTCACTTCAGGGAGAAGAGGACAGATGCAGTGAGGAGGCGAGGAGCAGCGCGTGATTAGAGTAGAGAGAGTGAGCCAGTAACTGAATGAGGAAGAGAGACTGTGTGTATAGGCTCCTGGCTCTCACTGACTGGCTCAGAACTGCAGTGTTTTTCACTATGGCGCCACACAATCGGAGAGAGAGAGAAAGGAAGAGAGAGAGAGGTAGAGAGGAAGAGAGAGAGGTAGATTCTGAATGGGAATCAAGAAGACCGAGTTGCTGTGACTTTAATTAGTTGAAGAAAATCCACTTTAGGGTGAATGATAGGTGGTGAGAGCTGGTTAACTACAACAGGCATGCTTTGCTTAACTGTGCACGTCTAGTAAAACAATACACTTGCTTCCCCCGCTGTCTTATGTTTGCCGTTGCAGTGCATGCCCTGCTTTTGATCATACACACGCACTCACTTCCACTCTACGACCTGCAAGCGTATCACAAATTTCGAGCTATGCTCCAGAGTCTTGCGAGAGTCAAATGAAGCATACACCTCTTGTTCAAACGAGCAGCGTCTTACTTTCGTCCCTCGCTGAGCACTAATGTAACAATGCAGGACTTCACGGTTCATTGAACATCCACAAACCCTGAGGCCAGAACTGCTTTATTTAGTTCTTTGTGATTAGAGTTGTTAAGAACAGACACATGTAAAAATCAGTGGGATCTCGTGTTTATTGTCCAGAGCAGTTAATGGGTCAGCGGGAGCCTTTGGGAGCTGGATTTTCTGAGTGTGGGATGTGAGATTTTGATGCAATCTGAGAAAAGTATATTTTGTTCTGTATTATTCAGTGTGCAGAAATGTGTTTGATGTGCGGTTCACGGGAACGCTGAAGACTCCAGTCGTAAGATTTTTACTCTGTCTTTTTAAGTTAATAGAATTATAAGAAAACAAATACCAGCAGGGCCGGAGTTTCAAACTCCTACAATGTTAAAAAGGCTCTAAACCAAAACATATGAGCAATACCCTGATATGGGTTAAGAATTAAAACAAAAATGTAGGTCTTAGAATTTCTGCAATGGCCAGTCTCCCTGCTTACACAGAGGACCTGCTGAGAGCAGGTCCTCTGTGGCAGTCAGCCTCTCTGATCATCTAATCAGGGTCTTTGAACTCTTTTCACATGGTGACCACACTTTTGAGGCTGTAACTCCTAAACTGTGGAACCTTCCTAAGCCCATCATGTGGGCTGAATCAGTGGTTTATTTCACACAGTTGCTGAAAACTCTTTTCTATGGGCAAGCTTTTCCTTAATTCCTTTAATTATATATTTTTACTATAGTTCATACCAAATTTGTGCAAAAAATTATGTATGCATAAATGAATGTAATACTGAATCTCTGACTCTTTGGCACTTCTTTAATGTATAGAAAAATGATTAGTATAGGTGTAACTCTGACATGCATTTCTGAAATTCCTGCCCGGAGTTATTAGCAAGTCTCAAAGTCCAAGGGGATAACTCTAAAGACATCATCGAGTCTATTTCTTACAGGCTGTGGAAAACTCCTTCTGGAGCCTCAGAAAACATTACACAACTCTTGCCTCCCATGACAAGTGAACTGATAATGAAGTGTTAAACTGACAGAGAGCGCCTTTAAACCAGGCAACCCTTGAGAAGCGGCGGCATCAGCTCTGGTGTGCTACTACTTCTACATCTTCCACGGCCTCTTTGGCTGCCAGCGAACTTTGCGTTGGCTTGATCGTGTTGCTCCTCGGTGCTCTGGAGAGGTTACTAAGTCGCAAGCATCCCTCTAATGTCACCGGCACCTCCGGGCTCCAGTTTCCTCCCCGTTGAGCCCATTTAAAAAGTGTGTCAGTCAAAAGCGTCAACTAGAACTGTGACGGTCTCGGCTGGAATCCCCAGCGGTCGATAACGCCGTTACCCTGAGGCAAACCGCTCGTCTCTAATTGCTCTGATAAGAACCTATAATAAGAGCTTTAAAACTTTGTTGCTAAGACACAAACCCCTATAAGATGAGATCTCGTGTCGAGGCAAGCAACCGTGACGCTGCACTGAGGAGGCTGTTGAATCCCTTTACAGTAACAAAACCCTGGATTTCCAGCAGCGTGGAACATCTGTCCGCCCATCTCTCTGCAACATCGTGCATTTAAAAGTCATTTTCTCCCTTGCCATAGCTGCCATACAGAGAAAAATCCTTGATCGCATTAGATTCTCATTAGGTAATCACAGCCCTGTAAACACTCTGTTTGATTGATAGATTTTTGTGTCTGGAATTTTACTCTCCAGTTCAAAAGGCTACCGATTGTCTGATAACCGTCCTTATCAGCCGTAACCTCCTGTTGGGGAACGAGGGGGGAAACCTTTCCAAGGAGTCAGTGATGTCACCGCTGCAGCAGTACCACCTCTCTCTGCTCGATTACATCTTTCCCTAGGTAGTTTTTCGCTCATTCCTCTTTTTGCTTACATATTTTCCCTCTCTTTTTCTCTTCCTCTCCCCTCATCTCTTCACTCCAAATAACCCCTTTAAACAGTTTTTTTCCTCAGTCCAAGCCCAGAGTCCTTTTCCCTGTGCTGCAGACTACAGAGTGCAAGTCATTATGATGCATTGTGCGCACAACACCTCAGAGGGAGCATTGGTTGTTTAATCTGCCCTAATAGGGTGGTACTACTCTGTGTAGAGATAATGGTCACAGCTATTAAGCCCCATAAATTCTACTGCAGGCCAGCAAGCATGCATGAAATACTGATGAGGAAGCTTCAGTCTGAATCGGACACGAGTGGCTGCAAAAGGCAAGGTCATGTTTATGACTAAAACCATCCGTCGTCCGCAGAATCAAACCCCCATCGCTCATATGATCGCCTCATCGTCATCGTCATTACTGCCATTACAGTCATTTCTATATAATCAGCATTATTTAACTCTTAGCATTGTGACATCTTTAGTTAATATCATCATTACCACTGGTTGGCCAGCTTCTGCCACAGCTTCATCTCCATTTGGATCCACTCTATATGGTGACGCGGTGAATGCTGACAACTTTATTATGTCAGCCCCCACAGATGCCTCATGACCTTATTTGCATACCAAGCGAGCATATGTCCGCATTGTCGAATATTGAATAATAACAGGGAGGAAATGCAGGTGCATTTGTTTTAATGCTGGAGCACTCAAGGGTTCATAGTAGATTCAGTATAGATGAAAGGTTTGTGTACCTGCAGAACGTAAGCAGACACGGGAGTTTTTATGAAACAACATTTTTCCAGGGTAACAGCTCATCCTAAATGAGCTGGCAAGTGGATGACTAATGACTATTTTTAGTCTGGAAAAGCCCTGGGAGAAAAAAAAAAAAGGATCTGCTGAAAGTGAAAACATAAGAGTGGCTCTGGAAACTTTCATGACATTTCATGACAATCAGCATTTTTTAATTCTGATGTTAAAAATGAATGCAGGCTTGTTTCCGCCACTGAAAAAGCATTATTTTTTGCAATCCACAAGTCAAAATGTTGGTTATTATATTAAAATTGGTACAACAACATTTGCTCTATACTCTATAACTCTATAAATAGACTTCTGGTGTTCTTTCTTTCTTTCTTTCTTTCTTTCTTTCTTTCTTTCTTTCTTTCTTTCTCACATTAGTATACGTCTAGTTTAAGATTCCCAAAGCTGGAGGTAAGGGGCAGATTAGCAAGAATAGTTTTGTAATTACTCAAAATCGGAAGTTATTTTCTGAGAAGCCAAGATTTTGAGATGATAACCCAAGTTTATTCACGTGTGTATGGCAAATAACCCATTTTTTCCCCACTGGCCAAAACAAATTTCCCTCCTACCTTACACGAGTCGTCTCATATTTTTTCATCCTTTAAGTGGCTTCTCGAGGCTTGCTGAAGTTATAAATTCAGTGACCTGCTGAACAATAGATCTTTTCTGAGAATTTGTCATTTCTCACCTGTAGCATGTCTTGCCCTGGTGCCTGCCAGCGAGGCTGATACAAAATGCAAGCCTGCACCTGCATTTCAAAGACCAAAGTTTTTGTAAACAAGGATCTGGCTTTGGGCTATAGTGTCTCCATTTGTGTGCATGTGTGTTGGTGTTTGAGAGATGGATGTCATTAGTTAATCAGACAGCCATACCAATCAACCCCATATAGGTTTCTCTTGTTTCACATTAAAAGTGCCCTGGAAAATAGTTTTCCTGTGATGAATTCTTTACGTTTTGAATATGGGCTTGTAGGAACAGCGTTTTTATGAAAAACACCATGTGCAACCTTGGTGACTAATGGCTAAAAAAAGAGGAAGCTACCTGTAGGCTATTCATCCTCATACACTGTTTAGTGGATTTGTGCTTAGCTCTGCCAGTATTTGAGGCACTGCAAAGGAAATACTAAAACCCCACTAAGGATATTAATGGATTTAAATTGTTTGTTTGCAGTGGAATTTTAAAAATACACCATTTTAATTGAGTTATGGACTTTTGTGCAGTGTAGAACCGACTTTCATTTCTCTGTGTGTTATTAGAAATGAGGTCAGGACAGGAAAGGGTTGCAGCTAAATGAAGAGTTTCTTGGCAAGTTTTAGATTAGAAGACCAAGCTCAAGTATGCACATTGATGTTGGAGTTAGAGCCTGAGACCAGACCGGAAATAAAGGAAACACCTAGCTTGGCTCTGTCTGTGAAAAAAGTCCACCTACTAAAACCTCAAAAGCTTACTAATTAGTGTGGCCACTTCATTAGGTACCCCTGTTCTACTGCTTTTTAGAGAAACTATCTAAGCAGACAATCATATGGCAGCAACTCAGTGCATTTAAGCATGTAGACATGGTCAAGATGACATGATGGAGTTCAAACTGAGGATCAGAAGGGGGGAGAAAGGTGATTTAAGAGACTTTGAATGTACAGTGGTCGCTGGCGGGCTGGTCTGAGTATTTTACAAACTGGTGATCTACTGGGATTCGTCTCTAGGGTTTACAGAGAATGGTCTGAAAAAAGAAAACATTCAGTGAGCGGCAGTACTCTGGGGAAAATGCCCTGTTTATGCCAGAGGTAAGAGGCAAAGACCAGACTGTTTTGAGCTGATAGAAAGCCAATAATAATTCAAACAACCACTCATTACAAGCAAGGTCTGCAAAATCTCTGAAAGCACAACACATTCAAACTTAAAGCAGATGGGCTACAGCGGCAGAAGATCACACCAGGTGACTAATAACAGGAAACTCAGGCTACAAATCACACAGGCTCACCAAAATTGGACAATAGTATACTGGTAAATCATCGCCTGGTCTGATGAGATTCGATCTCTGCCGAAACATTCAGATGGTTAGAATTTGGCATAAACAGCATTAAAAGCTGTTTTGTTATTTAGGCTGCTGGTAGTGCAATGGGGAGGTTTCCTGAAAATCTCATTGAGTTCACAGCAGTCAAGTGGCCATCACAGTCACCAGATTTCAATTAATTAGAGCACCTTTGGGATCTCGGGCTCTTGTTCACGAGTGATGGGAGAAGGGAGCGGGAGATTGACAGACGGACTGGTGCTGCGGCTGTAGTGATGGGGGCGCTGTACCAGTCCATCGTGGGGAGAGAGAGCTGAGTGTAAAAGCAAAGCCCTCGATTTACTGGTCAATCTACGTCCCTACCCTCACCTATGGTCACGAAAGAACGAGATCGCGGATACTGGTCTCTCCCTTAGAGATAGGGGGAGAAGTTCAGCCAACCGGGAGGGGCTCAAAGTAGAGCCGCTGCTCCTCCACATCGAAAGGAGCCAGCTGAGGTGGTTTGGGCATCTGATGAGGATTTTTTCCTGTTACCATGGTACATGAATGCACTTTTAAATCTAAAAACATAGAGTAATGTCCTCTCTGCACAAAAAGAGCTGCTCCCTCTCGCAGCCACTTCCTCTTTATACTAATCAAATGATTTCAAGGCTTTGTATTTGGCGAGCATGCAAAAAACCATTAAAAAAACCTAAAAACATTTCAGAAATGTTGCTCCATTTAATGATATAACTGATCATTAGTAACAATCAGCTCAAATGTCAGGCTTTCTTCATTTCCTATTCACATTATTCCTCAATCTTTTCATGCTACTGCAACTTGCTGATTCACTGAGGACATAGCGGTTTTTCTGATTGTAGCCTCATGTAACTAAAATATTAAGTCTAATTAAGGCGCAGGAATTAGAGCTAAAAGTCGCTGGGCTACGTGAGTCTTATTACCAGAAAGTGATGAAAGTATTTAGCAGGCAGAGACCCTGCTGAGAAGAATTAAACTTTAATCCTCACTTCCAGTGCTTTAGAAATCATACACACTGAAGTGAAGTGAAAAACAGGCCGCTGACTGGTGACAGTCAAGTCACGCTTACTTAAGCCACACCTTAATGCAGAATGAACATAACCCAAATTTGATGCATGGAACTTGCTTAAAATTTCTTACATGCAGTAAAAACAGTTCAGAAGATGATTTTTGTTTCATGCACCTTCTAAAGAACAGAATCCTACCTGTAGACCATGCTGGCACAAGGCTGGGGAGATGCCTGAAAAAAATGATTTTGTACATGAAGAAGCTCCTCTAAGGTGCGCTGCTCTTGAGGTCTGTGGTCTTCAAGAGCTCCTGCAGGACAGCTGTTGAGGCTCGAGAAGTGCACCCGGGTTCCTGCCCCGTGCCTCTGCTGGATGGAACTGGAGCAGCGATCCAGCCTCGGCCCCCCTCTCTGCCTGGGCACAGGGATCTCACTGCAGGCTGCCTTCAGATACATGTTTAGATCAGACTTGTGTCACACAGGCCGATTGGATGCTTTCTTTTGCTCGCAAATCTCTTTCAATATATTTAGGAGTACAGTGTACTTACATCTCCATGTAAGTACATTGCAATGGCGCTCATGCGGGACAGCAGAAGATATCCGTATTTGTTTGCTGAAGAGTTTTTGGCATGCCAAAGGCTAACGTTGTGATACAGACTAATACCTCGACACAATTTCCGTAGATGTTGCCTATCAAACAAAGAACATGTGTGCTTGGAAGATCAGACAAGCACACAAACAGTATCAGGAGAAGACAAGAGAGGAGAGGGGGTCAGAAACATAACTCTGAGCCATGCCTGTGATGTCAACTTTATTCTTAGACTGACGGACAAATTAAAGGACAAAGACAGCTTTTGTTTGAGCTCTTGGCTCCGGCGAGAGAAACCCGCTAGTCTGTGAGGCGAGCCGAACAAAGCCACAGGGATATTTCTGTCTGCCCGTCAGAAATATCTTCCTGATACATCTGTTACATGTACAGCCAATTCAAGCTGCAGCCGAGAACAAGACCTGGCCCACCTGGTCTGCTCCGGTACTTAAAGTCCTTCACAGCAAAAGATGACAGACAGGTATGATTTTGATCATGGTGAACACACATATTACACAGTCTTATTAAGAGGGAACTTCACATGAAGGTAAGAGTAATGGACCCTTCTATTGTTACTAGTGCAATGTTGATAAGGTGATAATGAGTTAGCTCCAGAAGTGTCCAAAAGTACATTCAAGGGATGCCAAACCCAAAAAAGCATGGCTATCATGTTTGGAGAAGTATCTGCACTCCTAAACGCACTCAGGATTTTTTATCATACAAATGTAATGTTTTTTATGACCCAGCGCTTATGGTTTCTAATGATATCAGCTAATATTCAAGAATTATTGGAGCTTGGAAAGACACCAAGTTAACTGCCATTATTTGTGCCGCACTGCATTTGAACACTCCATGATTTTCTAATATAATAGAGTAACATAGGAAGTAAGCACATGAGGCCAGTTAATGTAATTTCCCAGTTGTGGCCACAAAGATATCTGTTAAGCAAAACCATACAAAACCTTACTTATTACTTGGGACTCAAGCATTAGATTACTTGGTAGACTTCTCTCTTTTTTCATATGACTTAAAAAACCTCGAATTCATGTATTTTATTATTATTAAAGATGTTTTCATGTAACCTGATTTTTTTGTTTTTAAAATTCAATTTTTCTTCTCCTGAAAACTCTTTTTTTAGATTAGAAACCCCTCATTTAATAAACCTCGTTGGGCCCCTGTAGGAGGGCTGAGGCACAACATGAAACACATCCATCTTCCCCAAATCCCCAAGCAGCCAAAAGAGCAAATTGATAAAGTGAAAAGGTCTTGTATTTATTATTCAGCAGTTTCACAAATACAGGAGTACAAATTAACGTGGTGGAGAGCCAAGGCCAGAACAAATCTCTCTCTTTTTTTTTGGCTGTTCTCATTAGGGGTTGCCACAGCAGATCATTTGCCTCCGTAGCACCCGAGCATCCTCTTCTGTCATGCCAACCCTCGACATGTCCTCCTTCAGGGGATCTTCTCTGTGGTCTTCCTCTTTTCCTCCTGCCTTGCAGCTCCATATTCAGCATCCTATGTCCCTCCTCTGCACATGTCCCAGCCGCTCTAACTTCCTGTCTAAATGGCTCAGCCTGAACTGTCCTTCTGACACATTTGTTTCTAATTTTGACCATCCTGCTTGAAAAACAAAAACCTTAACATCTTCAACTCCGCTACCTCCAGCGTCATCTCTCTCCATCTCTTGTGTTTTGTCAGGGCCACCGTCTCCAAACCATGCATCGCTGCACCTTCTCTTTTACTCTTGCTGCTATCCTTCTGTTACAACCCCCCCGACACTCGTCTCCACCCTGCCTGCACTCTCTTCTTCACCTCTCTTGTGCTCTTGTGCATCGTTATTGTTAGAATGAGAGAAGTAGAGGCTCTCCCTCATTCACTCACATGTATTCTGTCTCGCTTCTATCAACTTTCATTCCTCTTCTCTCCAAAGCATACCTCCACCTCTCCACGCTCTCTTCACATCACAATGCCATCTGCAAATGACATCTAAAGAGACTCCTGCCTGACCTCCTCTGTTAAACTGTTAAACAGTCCATCACCACTCCAAACAAGAAAGGGATCAGAGCTGATTCCTCAGCTTACTCCACCTTAACCCACCTGTCTTTCCTACTGCACACCTCACCACTCTCTCGCTGTCCTCATACATGTCCTGCTCCACCCTCACGTACTTCTGTGCCGGTCCTGACTTCCTCATTCAGTACCCCATTTCCTCCCTTATCACTATCAGGTGCTTTACCTAGATCCACAGTGCAACTCTTTATGACTTTCTTTATACTTCTCCACAAATCCAAACTGAGATTACCTACTCAAAAGAAACAGACCGAAATACAACAACTTGCCTCTTTAGCCAGGATAAACAAGAGAAAACTATTCAAAAGAATTGGCAGCTCACTCATTTAAACACAAAGCCTGCAGGAGATGCTACAAATAAACACGGGTTTGGCTTATAGAAGATGGAGAAGCAAACAATCTTCAGTCTAGGTGATAGTCGTCTTGTTTTCTTACATTGTGAGTGCTTGAGCCAAGACTTCATCATTTAAGGAACCACATTCTGAGCTGTACCTGAGCCACATCAGTCACAGCCAGGCACCCACACATCCTAATTACCATATTCAGCCTGACACTATGCAGACCTCCCTGCCCTCTCATCATAGGTTTAAAACGTGGCTAGGGACAGTGAAATGTACTAAATTTATGTACAATGATACTTATGGTCTCATGCAGTTCAGAAGTTGTGATTGGCTTGTCAGATTAAATAGGGGGTCTCACACATTACAGTGCTGCAAAAAGACAGGGCGCTCAAAGCTGCTTCTGCTCGTAGGCAAACCATAAAGGAGGGTCATTCTTCTTCTGAGTTGTATAACATACAACATGTGCTATTTTTGTCCTGTATCTGGGAAATTTCTGAAAAACATCAACAACTATTGGGTGGACTGAGACTGTTTAAGGTCATGAATCCTACTGACTTCGGAGACTGACTGACTTTACTCTGATTTTTCAGGGCGACCCCAAGGTTGACATTTTTGGCTTCAGGTTAAACCATTTTGACCAGTTGTATGCCACAGCATTTGATTCTCATATCCATGGTGTCCTACGTATAAGGAGGGATGGAATTTATGGATCCCAAACAGTAAACCAGAGTGATTACAGTGCTGGTAGAGGTCTTTTATAGTCGTAACAGTCACAAGAACAAGTATATACACTGCAATACGGTATATATGAGTCTTCTCTTTCACTGCCTTCTCTTTTGTGGTTAGCTGTATGTGACTGCCCTCCTGTGGAGCTGCAAGGTCGACGTTAAAAAGCCCCCAAACAAACCAAAAAAACAACAAAAAACAAACCAAAAATCCTGTTAACGTCTGCTTATCAAAGCCGAAGAGATTGAAGTAATAAAAAAATACTTATCAAGAAAACAAGAAAAAGAACATAAAACATATCACACACACACACACACACACACACACACACACACACACACAC
>VUQG01027072.1:0-10022 GCA_015106755.1 Etia nguti | reverse complement strand
TTCACTGTTCCCTCCAAGACCAGAGTGACTCATCCACACTTGTACACAATCGGACTTCCGCATGCGGCGAGGCAACGATTCCAGAGAAATCAGACCCACTAAATGGATTATGATTATCAGTCACATTCAAATGACTTAACCTGCTGTCAAAGAATGGCAAGGGTGCTTTGTTTTAACTTTACACACACACACAGGTCATTTACAGAGACCAATATAGGCATAAACATGAAACTAAGTGTAGATGGGTTTTTTTGTGTATGTGCAAAGGAAAACATAAAACACAAAAGCATCAGCACCAACAGCACTCAGAGAGCACAACTCCTCCCACAGGGCAAGGCCGATATAACTTTTAATGTTTTATTACAACATGCTGATATCAGCCTATTTTTATAACGACACCTGATATTTGACCTTTGACCTATGGCCTTAATAAAATACGCAATTTTAGTATGTAATGCTTTATCTTTACCCGTATATTTGGTTATAATCCTTGGCTTCTATAATCTGGAAAAACTTGAGATTTTACGATGTTTTCATGGAGTGTGTGATTTTGCTAACTTTATGGCCTCATTGTGATGTCATACTGTGTCATCTTGAAAAAAATAAAGTGTTTTACAGCTCTCTTTATGTCCTTTCATATGAGATATTATCTTCGAAATGGTTTGTTGGAATTGTTTTTCAAGATTAACTTTGACTTTGGGTGCTAACAGTGAAGGTCAATGTCAGATGCTTAGGCAGCCTAGGTACTAATGCTCCCTCCAAGGCCTAGTATATTTCGGTGAAGTTTGAAGATGATCCATAAAAACCTGGACCCAAATTTCACTAAAATTAAATCAGGTCAGGCTGTTATTGGTGTCTACCATCACACAAAATTTGAACATGATATCCTGAAAACTGTGGACGTTAGACTGCCAGACAGACAAACTAACAAAACCGACTACATACTCCCTCCCTTCGGGGGGAGAATGAATTAAAAGGAAGAAACAGGTAAGGTACTAGGACACTTGCTTCTGCACATGCTGTCACCCACGCTAAAGCAAAACAGGACTGCAAGAACGCAATCAGGGTCCCAAGGCTTGCTTTATTATCCACCATGACTGCTGTCCTTTTAAAATATTTAGACTGGTATTATGCTGCTCTGAGTCACCCGCTATACACAACAGAAGAGAATCAACCGCCCTACTTGAAAGGATCTGCTTAAAAATGTATCTGTATTCATGGAGTGTTTCATTTTTCATGCAGTCCCTAATTTTATTTACTACTTTATGTTATTTATTCATTTTTCCCCACATTGTCCTGAAGGTATTTTAAAGCATCACTGTACAACTGGATAGTTTGAAAAGGCTTATAAAGGCAACATTATTCAAATAATATCCTCTAGTATAATATTTTTTTGAAGGATTGTGAGCCAAGAAAAGTATGTAAGCAGTTATCAAAGTAAAAAAATGCACAGAGAATGGCTTTTGCTTCGACTGTTTGTCTGTGGCAAGTTTCCAGTAACAATCAGGCAGCTTTGCTGTAAGCTTATCAGACAAGATGTCACAGATCTAAAGTTACTAATTTAAATAAGAGTGGACCAAGTAAAGAGCCCTGTAGGACCCCATGACTGACGATATTACATTATTATTATTATTATTATTATTATTCATGTATAAAAATCTGTCAAATTTAATAAATAAAGAATATTATAGACTGAAATGCAGAATAGCTTTTTTAGCTCCTCTGCATTCAAAGAAAACCTCCCCATTAGGCCAGTTGTCCTCTCATTGGCTGCCTCTTGCAAACAGAAACTTTGAATAACAGGTTGCCTGTTACTGGCCTGTCTGTAACTTTTTGCTTTGTTTGTTTGTTTGTTTAAATTCTGCTCAAAGAAGGATCGAAATTACTCATAGAGTGGTGATCAAGATGTCTCAAAAGACGCTAGAGAAGGAGATGTCCCACAGCGTGCCATGCAAAGTGTACTCATGGTGGGATCTCAGCTCAAGTACAGAGCCTTAAATTTTGGTGAGTCAATTCTGTGATTTACATTCAGTCTTTGAATTCTGCTTGTTTCTCTCAATACAGGACATTGAACTGAGAAAGTCGTTTTTTTCTCTTGAAAAACAACATGGAGTCCTGAAACTACAGATTTGTCAGTGCACACCATTTAATTTTCAAACCCTTTCAAATGATTCTGTGATAAACTGCCGTCTCCATCTTACTTTCATCCCTTGGTGAGCTGTAATCCCTCCTTTGTAACTGCTGCATTGTTAAGTGTAAGAGTACCTACAGCAAACGTTTTATTTGAACGGTCTTTTTTAGTTCTTATCAGCTCTTTCTCGGCTGTACCTGACTGCCCTCTTGTGGACAGACGGGACACAGCTTCAGTATTCACCTTCACATCCTCGTATTAAACTGTAAGAGTCTAAAGCCTCATTTGACCCATTTGTAAATATTTACTGATATAGATTTAAAAGAAAACAAATATTCAGCACTGAAGACACTGTGATTGGCAGAAACGTGCAGACATCTAAACACATTCATGCAACGCTGGCAGTATAAAATGGACCGAAAATGGAGATAAAATGCTGGATGAATGTGGGGGAGCTGAGAGCACCTCTGTGTCTGCTATGTCCTCCCACTCAGTGCGCAGTGTGAGAGGCAGACACAGAGCATTTAGTCTATTTCAGTCCCTGGAAATGTGAAGCCTTTTCTTCACTGTTCCCTCCAAGACCAGAGTGACTCATCCACACTTGTACACAATCAGACTTCTGCAGGCAGTGAGGCAAAAAGGAAAGGAAAACAAAAATTAACTACCCAGTGGGCCTCGAGGCAGTTAATCAATAATCTGATCTGCACCAGTCACGTTTTACTGTTTGTTGATGCAGTCATGAAAACATTTCGGTATCACTGTTTTGTCTCGCTGTATTTTCTTATCGTGTCTTTCTGTCCTTTCATATCTTTCATTTCGCAGACCCATCATGTGGAATTTGTTTGAGACTTTATGAAAAATAGCCTCAGTGTATCATATTCTTCAACATTACTCATTACTTCTTCATGTTTGCCTGCTGTTATCAACATTATGAAGTAGCTCCTCATTAGTCATGTCACAAAACATAATACAGGTTGGCTATGGTTCAGTAGGGAGAGGAGTTCATCCACTAATCTGTTGGTCAGCTTAATGTAATAAGATTTCCAGGTGTCTTTAAAAAGGAGCTGAGCCCGTTTGCCTCAGATGCACTCATTAATGCATGTGATACTGTAAATAAACAGCGCTATATACAGTGCTTAACAGATTTATTAGACCACCTGTCATCAAAACAAGAAAACAACTATTTTATAACTCCCATTCAAACCTCAGAATGACTGAATTCATTTTTTTCTACCCACATTTGAGCACATTGGACATCTCAGAATCAGAATTCCATCAAGCATAACATTTTATTGTTGAGAAACGCAAGTGAAAAAAAGTAATTAATCATCTTAATCAAAAATAATAACTTTCTTCACTGTTTTCTCTGCTTTTTTTGTGAAAAAAAAATAAATTTGAAAATTCATGGATAGCAAACAATAATAAATTTTAGCACTTTAAATGTCATTTTGATTAAAGAGCTTGTCCACACTGGTGGATTAACCTTTACAGAAACATAAAATTTTTTCTGTAATTACCAAAACTGTTAATAGAGCAGCTGTGGAATAAACCTGGGTGGTGGTCTAATAACTTTGTTAAGCACAGTACATAAAAGGTCAGTTCCCAACATTACAATGTTGGTGGTGTCTATATAACTGTAAATGTATGTGACGCTGACATCTGTTATAATGGCTTAAGAAAACGTCTGAAAAACAATTAAATGTTGTATATCTTTTCAATAAGCTTAGTCACTTGCTGATGTACATGTACTGATCGGAAAGTTGTGTAAGGAAATCCTGTTGTTTATTTGTAAAAGCCTGATAAAAAATGACCTTTGATAAAACACCAAAAAGGATCATGATAACGTTGTGTTTTTTTCATTTTGAAAAAAAAAATCAAGGTTACTTCCATTTAGTGTATGCTATATAATGACTTGTAGTGAGAGGCGCTGACAGCATATCCTGAGAAACAGAACGAGTGAAATGATGAAGACCTTGCTGACTGTGTTAACCGTGTCCCTGTTCTACCTGTGTGTGGCTGAGGTAAGTCAGCTGGATGGCCAAGCAGGAGAAGCCAATCCAACTGGGAGTCCTGTCATCAATTCAGCTTGTCCATGTACTGAAGACAGCGCAGGGAACCAGAAAAACTACATCCAACTTGCTCTAATGTTAAAAGGACTGAGAAGCAGTTTGAGGAAAAGTTGGTAAATCTGAGGTCAGAGATCCAAGGTAAGATCATACTGTACAGTTGTGGGTTTTTATTTAATTAATTCCATGTTTTCCATTTTAATCAGCAAAAGCAAACTTTATGATAATCTCTTATTTTCATCCATCAGTCATGCTGGAACTATTGGACCATACAATACAGAGATCACACTGACCTACAGCAATGTTTACTTTAACTCAGGCACTTACAACCCTGCAACAGGTAAACTTACCAGAATGATATGTATTCATACACACGTGGGTTTATTTGTTAGTTTTGTAGTATTTGTACTGCATTTTACTACCACTACTCTTCTTAATGCCATATAAGCTGTAACTGTGTGCATCATCTCCAGGTATTTTCACTGCTCCGGTCAAAGGAGTTTACTACTTCAGCTTCTCTGGCCATAATACATCCTCCAAACCAATGGGGCTGCGACTGATGAAGAATGGAGAGCAGATGGTGACAGTGTACAACCATGCTTCTGGAAATCGCCCTGAGACAGCCACCAATGGCATGACTCTGGAGTTGGAAGCAGGAGACCAGGTGTATATGAGGCTCCGTGCAAACACCTGGATTTTTGATAATGGCAACAACCACAGCACCTTCATCGGTTATTTGTTATTCCCTCTATAACTAAGATGAAGTTCAGACAAGCATAACTGAAAAGTCAGATATGTGAGTGAGGAGAAAAATCTTAAAACAAAGACATTTTGTTTATTATTAGTGGAGGTGTGGAGAGAAGTGTATTTCAATACAGGCTTAAAAATTAATAGTTTTGTATCTTCAGCTTTAAAATGTATTACTAGCTACTGTGTGACAACCCCCCCCCCCAACAACAACTGAGATATAAATATGAATGACTGTATAGTAGGTGTAAAATATTGTATTTCACAGGTGAAATTTAACGTTTTTTCTCAATAAAAACATTTTGACTAAAGTGTGTTTTTCTAATTAAATGATCAACGATGATTCAGGTTAAATGAAGGCCAAATATGTTTTAGCTATATCTCAAAATAGAAGTTCCTCATTTAAATCCCAAGACAAAGAGTTTACTAATTAGCACGGATCTTAAAATGTCTTTTAACTTTACAAAAACACAGGGATTTACAGAGAACAATACCGGCATGAACATGAAACTAAATGGAGCTTTTTTGGTGTAAGGTGTGTGAGAAAGAGTACTGCATGGGTGTGCACAGCTGTTAGGTCCAGTATTAAGTATGTCCAAAGGAGAGACAGGAAAACATAAAACACACACACAAAAAAATCATCATATACAAACTCTGTAATAATGAAATAATAGGAAGAAACAGAGAAGGTACTGAGAGGAAGCTTGCCTCTGATCACTCTGTGGCCCACAAGACTACAAGACTACCACCAGGGTCCCAAGGCCTGTTTTATTATCCACCATGACTGGCATCCTTTTTAAATGTTTAGACTGGTGTGATGGTGCTCTGAGTTGCTCGCCAGACACAACAGGAGAGAGTCAACCCAACCAAACAAGACGCAGCCCCCACTCATTTAAAATAATCTGCTTAAAATGTATCTGTATTCATGGAGTGTTTTATTTTTCATAAGCAAACTAATTTTATTTACTCCTTTATGTTATTTATTTATTTTCCCCCCATATTACCCTGAAGATATTTTAAAGCACTGCTGCACAACTGGATCATTTGAAAAGCCTTATAAAAGCAAGATTATTAAATAATATCATGGAGTCTAATATTTTTTGAAGGATCGTGAGCCGAGAAAAGTGTGCATGAAGTTATCAAAGAAAACAAAAACGCTCAGAGAATGACTTTTGCCTTGTCTGCTTGCCTGTGGCACATGTTTACAGTACTCTGGAAACTTGTGCCAAACCCTCAGTACACAGTTTATATGAATATAGAAACCTGCTATCAGTCTTATATCAGTCTTATATTTTAGTAAAAATAAAATAAAATAAAAAAATTAAATTAAATTAAATTAAAAAAAGTAAAAATATCTGGCCTTTTTCCTGAGCATAATAAACTAATAACCTTTTAACAACCTGTGTAGCTGTAATTATTAATGCAATAATCAGTTCTGCCCTGTCAAAAATTAAGAAATCAAAGGGTCTCCTTTTTTGGTTGAAGAAGGAGATCGCCCTCGTTGAGCATATCAACAGAGGTGGTAAAACTATGCACATTCATAAAAATACTCTGGTAAAAGCTGAAGTGCTGGCTTAACCTCTTTACAAAAGTAAACGTGAAAAACTACAGACTCTCAAATGTACTTAAAGTAGAAAAGTAAAACCTAGCTCCTCGATGAACTTTTCAACCTTTTTTTTTTTTTTTTTACCAAGCTAAATGAACCTCATGTCACATTATTATCAGAACATAATATTATTAATACAATGGAATATGGACATCTGAAAATCTGTTATTTAGAACACAAGTAGAGAAAAAAAAAGGGAACTAGAAAAAACTAGCTGTTACCTACATTACAGATGGGTGACTTCAAATCTACACTGAAAACTGAGTATTGTGGGTTAAAGTGATTTGTGAGAACCCTGTAACAATAAGTTAGTGTAATACAGACATGTTACAGTATGAAAAAACTTTGTGTTCAAAAACTGTATAATGAATAAGGACACATTCATTTTAACCTTTTTTCAATTTTGCAAATGTCACTCAGTTTTCCTTACAATTAAAAATATTCTTTCTTCTTCCTCTCCAGCCTTGTTTTTCTTAATCTTGCTTTATTTCTGAGGGAATCTGTCACATTCTTTTCTCTTCCTGGGAAAATCAGCAGGTGCATGTTAGCAGATACTTGCTGAGCTAGTAACAAAAGTTACACTGAAAATTACCTGTCGCCTAAAAGAATTTACTACCACTTGCTCTTCTTTTTTTTAGTGCTAGGTAGATGGTTAAGTACTGCAAGAACAACATATTAACATCAGTACGTTATTTGTCTGTAATAACAAGCACCGGTTATGGAAACACCAATGGTACTGTTTTTTGTGCGTCTCATTGTTCCTCCACTTAGGTTAAAATCAGTTTGATGTTTTAGAGAAAAAAGTCCTTCAGCTTCTAGCTATGTAGACCATTTCCAACCCCCCCCCCCCCAAAAAAAACAAAAAAACAAAACCCAACCCATTTAGGTCTCTTGAGATAACTGACAGACTTTCTGGGGAAGTCCTGGTCTTGTTAGGAGAGATCACACCTATGCTATACTTTGGATGGTGCAGCTCTCATTTTAGAAATTTGGCTAATTTATTAACTCCCCGAAACATGACTGTTCAAAGTTGGGACCAGGAAGCAGAGGTGCAGTCTTACATGCCTCTCTGCAGCTTCCCTCCTCCTGTCATCTCCCTAAAACCCCACAGACTGACAAAAAAAACAATCTAAGTATAATAATTAAATTGTAAAAATAATTAATTAATTAAAAAGAAGAGTTAAAATATCCCTCTGAAATACACCAAACAGTAAATCAGTTAAATATGGATTATTAAACTCTAGCTCTCATTCTTTTAAGTTCCTGATAGCATGTTATTTAATAACTGATCAACACTGATTTATTCTGCCTAACAGAAACCTGGTTACACATTAACCAGGTTTATACATGAGTTTAACATTAGTTTGTTTCAAAACAGTCTGCAAAAATGTCTTTCTCTAAATTATCAGCATGCCTATTAGACCCCATCGCTACAAGACACTCAAAGAGGTCTTACCATGAATTCATGAGTCAAATCTAAATTTGACCATATTTTTGGTACTACCAGACTGCCATTACTTAAAAAGCCCTTATCTGATCAACCTTTCTTAGCTCAATACATGCCGATATAGGCCAGCTGGATGATTTAGAATTCCCCATATCACATAAACAGCATTAGTGAAGGTTAGAAATGACCTTCTTATGACATCTATCTTTTGTTTTTTGTTGTTTAAGAAAAGGTAAGTTATACCATAGAAATCCAACACAAACAGCCAGTTTCTCCAGACAGTTTATAACATCCTGTTACATTATCTCCCTGGGAAAATTAAACAAGGTTTCATTTCCTCATGTTTGATTTCACTGTTTTATTGTACTGTGATGAATGCAGAGATCACACTGACCTACAAGCATGTCTACTTTAATTCAGGCTCTTACAACCCTGCAACAGGTAAACTTACCATAATTATACGTATTCTTACATGTATGGGTTTATTTGTTAGATAAGTACTGCATTTCACTTCCACTACTCTTCTTAATGCCATATAAGCTGTAACTGTGTCCATCATCTCCAGGTATTTTCACTGCTCCTGTCAGAGGAGTTTATTACTTCAGCTTCTCTGGTCATAATATATCAACTAGACCGATGGGGCTGCGACTGATGAAGAATGGAGAGCAGATGGTGACAGTGTACAACTATGCTGCTGGAAATCGCTATGAGACGGCCACCAATGGCATGACTCTGCAGCTGGCTGCAGGAGACCAGGTGTATATGATGCTCCATCCGGACACCTGGATTTTTGATAATGACAACAACCACAGCACCTTCATTGGCCATTTGTTATTCCATCTGTAAGCTCAGACAAGCATAATTTGAAAAGCAAATGAGTAAACAGAACAATATTGACATGTAGGGTTTGGCTGATTATCTTTGGTGGTGACAGAGGTGGCAGGGTTACCGTAACAATCTACAGCTTTACAACTTGGTGGTGGTGTCAGAATTAAAACCAATATTTTATAGGAGTTTGTGTCTCAGTGGAACAATAAACTTTGAATACCTGCAGCAATTTCACTTTTCTTGTTTTTTTTTTTTTAGTCAGGTAGGCCGACTCATTTTAAGTTAAACAGATATATATATTTGTGTGTATGTTTGATGTTTGGGGGTGATTTCTCGGTTATAATCAATAAAGTATTTAATCCTTCAGCGTTTTGTGAGATTGACGTCTGGAGAACAGTGGAGACAAGGAGGCATGTGTTTAAAATTTCTATTGGTTAAATAAAATACCTTTCGACTCCGTTGAAATGTCAAACTTTTGGGTCCATCTGCCCAGTATTCAATATGACACAACCAGAGATCAAGGTGGCCACAGTTTCTTGGAGGTTTTATGAAATAAAATATTTTTTTCATTGGATCCCAAATTCTACATTTTCCTTTTTTTATGATTGTTAAAATCAGTTTAATGATTGATATATTAGTTAGGAAATTTTAAACTTATGAAACTGAGCAGGCAGGATTTTTTTTTTGATTGTAACGTTTACCCTATTCGGGTATTCTAAATAGTACTTAGCGGAAATCTTAAACAACCTAACTAATAGGGTTGCCAACTCCCAGCAAAAAAATAGGGAACCACCCCCCACCCTCCGCCTCATAATGCTTAATCGATGTAATCGACTTTAATATAATGCATGTGTAAAACAAATGCACAGAAATCAATTATTTTTCTACAATAATTAAATAGATTCAACATCTTTCTTCAACAGAATTGCAGACTGCACAGATGGTACCTTCCCAAAGGAAAAAGTACTATAGCTTACTAGGATATATATTAGACTTAATAGTTACTATATATAGTAATGGACTTGTATACATTTTACAACAGATGAAATCTTTGGTTGTAAGATTCAGATAATTATTTATTAAAATCTAGACATTTTAAACAAGAATAAGAAAGAAAAGTAATTCTTTGTGCCCTCCTTTCCCTGTTAATGCCCTACCTGGCCCCCTGGCAAAACTTTGCTAGTCCCGCCCCTGCAC
>VUQG01027065.1:27693-66605 GCA_015106755.1 Etia nguti | reverse complement strand
CCACCCCCCCCCCACCACCACCACCACCACCACTCCCACACCCTCCCCCGCCATTACGTAGCGCATTTATCAACCTGTCATCCACCCATCGCTCTTCCTCTTCATCCTTTCTTCTGCCTACTGCGTTCTCCATTTGTTTATCTTCCTCTCTAACATCCATCCCTATTAATTTCTGCGTTGGGATGTTTGTTTGTTATCATCACTATCCATCAATCACTCCCTCTGCCCCTCTTTTCTTTTTTTGAATCCCTAACTCGTGAACAGTGTTTTCCCAAACCAGTGGTACACTTTCACCTTCCTCCCTGACGGTCTGTCAAAAATGAAACTGCAGATTTCTTACGGAGGAGGACAGCTGCGCACGCTTGTTGTTGCTTCGCAGAAAATCATTACAAGCAACTAAACAAGCAGGGCCGATTTTTTTTTTTCTTGGAGTAACAATGCTTACATGCTTCCCCAAGGGGAGATGACAATAAAGAAGGAGGCATCAGAGAAGCACAAAGAAGAGAAAGCGCTCTACCTTGAATGTTGAATGGGTTGTCGATGACAAAGTTTCCATTCCACACCACAGACAGGTCAACCGGCAGGTCGCTGATGTCGCTGCCCTCGTAGTCGTACTGCACGGAAGAGAAAAACAAGATGAAGAACCCGTGAGAAATTGTTCTTCTATAATGGATTGAATGCAAATTGCAAATTGTGTGGGATACAGTGTCATCTGCATAGTGATTCAGACAGACTTGCTCATTGCAGACGGGGAAAGAGCGAAAAAACGCACGCGAGCAGAATTCCATATCCGCCAAAACAGTCATATTTCATGGATGCACGTAGAGAAAAACGAAAAACAGATGGGTTACAGTTGAACGGGCATGGAAGAATGGAAGACGGACGAGGGGAGGGAGATAGGCGATGCGGAAAAGGAGAGGTGGTCAAAGACGGCAAGGGAGCCAGAAATCAAAGAGTGCTATGTGTGTGAGAGGACCTTATTCATTTACACATGAGCTAAGTGGTGGGATGAGGGTAAGCGAAAGATAAGATACGGAGCGGTGTAAAGTGAAATTGGCATTTCCAATTTGCTCACTGACACACTGGATTTGGTAGATGGAGCTCAGGCATGCTGTATGGGCAATGGGGCCTGAGACACACACACACACACACACACACACACACACACACACAAACTTGTGATACAGACTGAACTTTTCTCCACTGCTGTGGAGTTGATCTGCTGTTGTTGTCCACATCTGCTGGACAAAGTTAATAAACTCCTTTTTCTTAAAAAAGAACTAAAAATCCCAACTGGAATTGTGATTGCTGCCGGGATTACTTTTAGTATCTGTTTTATTCCAATTCAGGACCTCATACTTGTCGTGGGGAGGAGGTTGAAGGAAATAATAATGTGATACTTGAGTGTTTTAAAATAACAATAAAAAATGCTGTTTTGTCGCGAAGAGCAGATTTTTTTGCTAGTTAATCTCATTGTCATTTTTAAACCCTCTCAATCTCCAAAATTCTCTCCATTAAGGAAACGCTTGTCCGGGCTTCGCTCTTGATCTACTTTTAGCGTCCTTCTTCACCACCTCTGGCAACAGGATTCCTTTTCTACTGCTCACTTATAGACAGTTACTCCAGTTGTTCCGCTGCCTATGACTTCATCTACTTGGGGAAAGCTGCCAGAAGTCACCAGCAAAACCAATTAAGCTTTTTCCAGATTTGGTTGTACAACCCACTATTCACATTTGAATCCCGAGGCTGACAGAACTGCAGAGTGAAAGCAATTAAAAGCTTATGGGAAACCAAACTAAATGCAAATGCGCCCTTGTTCTATAGCCACAACACTACATTGTACAATCAATGATACAATTTTCCCTGGTGTCCATTTAAGGCGGGGTAAAGACTGTAGGCATGAATTTTGGTTATATCACTGATTTACATTTACCTCTCAAAGACAAACTTTTATAAAGAGTAAAATCAGTAACATACAAACATACTAACCTTTATCAAAGCATCTGTTTATTTCACAGTAGTCACAGTTTCAGTTATGCTTTGAATGAAAAAGATGAAATACATGGAGAAGTTGAAGAAAAAGAAAAACACAAACATGGGGGAAAAAATCAAAGGGAACATTGTAAGCAGCCAGAGAAGAAAAAATGTGGGAATTCTGGATCTTTATTGAGACAATACGATGATGTGATGAACACAGACCAATGAAACCACAGGATTCTGGGAGGTCAACAGCTCCAGAGAGGAGGGCTTCAACCAGAAGCACTTCTGCCACAAAGAAAAGGCTGACTGAACATATTCCCTTCCCACTAGTTCAATGTGACCCCGACGCACCATGCACGAGGTAGGCTGTTGACTTTATGAGTATCACTATTACATCCCACTGGTTGAAGGACTGTCTATGGAAACCCAATGAAACCACACGGCCCACTCGCACACACATCCCCACACACTACCTTTCTTCTCTCTGCGGCGTGGCCCCCATTAAACTTTAAGAGTTTCGACTTGTCCGCCTTCCCCAAAACACTGGGCAGGCTTGTTCCCTTGTCAGTCCCTGCCCACCCCACTGCCCGCCACATCATGCTTTATTCATGCTGTCACATGGTTTAAAATGCTGACACAAACCACACTGTGACACCGTGCCACCCAGTCACACTGAGCATCACCCACTGTCTAACTCGCTTCCTGGGGACACTTCGGAGTCCCAGAAAAATTGTAAGCTGATTTAATGCTGAAAAAATAAGACAGGAAGGGAGACGGAAGCCAGGGGAGAAGAGGAAACACAAAGAGACAGAAGCAGCAGAGGAGGAAGCTAAAACCACTTTAGAAATAAAGTCATTAAACAACAGGTATGCCAAGGGCCTGCAAAGCTGAAGTTGAAAAAAAACTCAGTATATCAAAATCTGATTACGCACATTTTGCCATTTTAAAAACTGTACTTAGCATCCATGCTAGTGGTACTGTAAAGCTAATGTCAGTCCTGATATGATGTTTACAATATAAGGTTACCATGCTCAAATAAATAATGATATTTACTCGTTAGACACCGAAGATAAGGTAGAGCTGAATTTGATGGGACTGTCATCAGGTACACAGACACATGTGTTATAATGGAAAAGCAGTGGACCAGTTATATTTGGCCGGCTGATTGGACTAGATCGTTAATCAGGGGAGTTGTTAGGATTCATTGTTAGAGGAATGTAAATACAAATCAAATCAATGCTAAGCTGGACACAGCTTTTCTCTGCAGTGACGTGGCATAACCTGAGAAACTGCCACTGCACCACGATACAACTGGGATCAAATTTGGAACCAGTGATGTCAGTGGTTATGGGAGGGGCAACAACAGATACTGATGCTTGTTCTATCCTTCATGAGGTTCTTCCTGTAGAATAGAAGCCGGGCGATGCATCAGCCTGTGTTAGCTATTTGCTGATGAATCAGTATCAGCATTTATAATAGCCAATAAATTACATTTTTAAAAAGGACAGAAGAGATGTGAGAAACACCCTTCAACTTTGTTATGAATGTTGCATAGTTTATCCACCAGACGGCACTATGCAACTTCCTTGGTGGTAACGCGCATTTCATTTTTGAATGCCACAAATGCAACAAGCAGCTGAGCTGGGCAGAAAGTAAACGAGTAATCGTGAATACAAGAAGACTCATGAATAATTGCACATATCAAATGTTAAGGTAATCAATTTTTTAAAAATGCCTCCATCGAAATATCAGATACTTAAATCACCAAATATAAATCTCAGTTTTAATATACTACATCGGCTTGGCTCGTCTACAAAATTTACCTGATGTTTTGTAACATATTGCCACATAATGTTTGATTGTCACTGTTTATATGTAGGCTGCCATCAAGGAAGAACTGGCAACACACCCGCACCACAGTGGAAACCAGTAAAAAGAATACCTTAATAAGAAATGGGTTTTATAACCTAACCAATAAACATGTTTTTCCTCAGATAAATCAATTATGCTTGATTAAAACAAAAACAAAAAAATGTCAGAAGTTAACCTGCCCTCCAAATGACTGTTTTTTACTTGCTGGCAAAACTTCACATTAATTTCATCATAATTCTTACAAAAAAAAAAATCAAATACACACTCTTGGCTTCACGAGGAATGATTTTTGTCTTTTGTTCTCATGATTATCAAGTTCTCCACAATTCCTGAATTCAATCATTCTTTTGTGTCTTTGCCATGCTGCTCTGAAGAACTTCTTCATTCTTCAGTCTAATTTAATCACCGAGTGGCGATACACAAACAAGTAGCCAGCTTTTTTTTGTTGTTGTTTGTATGCTTTTTTCTAAATGCCAAAGATAATAACTTCAGACTGAAAAGTCTTCTCTTACTTAATAGAAATGTACAAACTCAGATTATTTAAGTAACATGAGATAAGGTGAGTTTAAGCATGTAGCCGAGTCTTCCATCTCAGAGTGGTGGTACTGCTGCTGCCAGAAACACTGGTGTACTGGTGGAACCCCATATGTGAAAGTTGCTCTTTCCCTACTGAGAGGCCCCTCTGCTGGCCTACTGTCCCGACTTTCCTCCCCTGAGTGCACAGAGCTGCTGGAGATGAGTAATCAGACTCATTACTAAAGCCTCTGGCCAGCTCCTTCATGTCACTGCATGTAATTAATCTACCTGAGACAACTCTCAGTGTAGGCCCCCCCTAGGGACGAGAGCAGAAGAGAGGAGGAAAAAAGAGGATGTGGTAGATGAAAGTTAGGTGGATGGAGAGAAGCTAAAGAGCAGATAAGGGGAAAGTGAGAGGAGTAGAATTAGCAACGGAGAGCAGGGATTAACAAGGACACAAGGGCAGCAATGTAGAGGCAAAGAATGAAGAGAGGAAAGGCGATGAGAGTCAGTATGGGATGACAACTAGAGGAAAAGAAGAACAGGTGGGGAAGTAAGAGGGAGAGAGCAAATGGGACAAAAAGAAAAAAATGAGTAGAGGACAGTGGTAGGAAGAGAAGTTTAACCATGGAGGAGATAAGGGACAGGAGAGGTATAGAGAGGAGGATGGGCGATGAGAGGGGACAAGGGAGGGAGGGGAGGTGACAAGAGGAGAAAAAAGAAGAGGGAAGGGGAGGAGGTGTAAAAAGTACAAGGTGAGCACAAAGCCGTCCCTGGCCTCATTACAGTAACACACCAGCCTGGCTCAGGTTCATTCGTTATCTGCTTCTGCACTCATTTATTCTCTTGCTACATGAATCGTCTCCATGGATTGCATGTCTCTATGGATTGTATGAATAGATATGGCCTGTGTGTGTGTGTGTGTGAGAGAGAGAGAGAGAGAGAGAGAGAAAGCGAGAGAGAGAGAGACCAAGTGAGCATGTGAGCGTCTGAGGAACCAAAAAGTGCCGATGTTAACGAAACGGAGCAGCTGGCTGGGGAGGTGGGGGGGGGGCTAGAAAAAGTAAGACATGCACACATTTGTGCGTGTGTGTGTGTGTCTGTGTCCATGTGCAGGTCACACTCATGTAATTAGTCATGTTGAAGGATACCTGAGTATGTGTTAAAAATATACTACTAGTGCACACACACACACATACACACACTCAGCAAGTCCTCCTTTTCATTTCTACCCAATTTAATAAGGGATTATCAAATAATAATAAACTGCATATGTTTAATTTTGGCTTTTGCACTGAAGAAAATAGATACTGCATCCCCTTTAATGGATGATACAACTAATTTCCCCAGTATTAAGATCACAGAGAATGTATGGTATACAGGCTACTGTAAACACTGTGTGCATGGAAGTGCAGTTAATTAGTGTCAGCAAACACGTTTTATCACAAATGCAATGCGGACCTGTTTACATGCAGAACAAGAACAAAGTAAATGTAGGCTACTTAAGAGAGAGAGAATACACAGCAACAACAGTTACACCCAGCAACCTGACAAAGAGCAAAGCAGAAAACACAGACTAAATAAACACTAACGAAAGCTGGATAATAAGGCACAGGAGAACTCAGTCAAGACCATAATGAGGGTGGGGAAAGGAACTAAGCAGGTATGTAAAAACAAAGAGAGCCACCTTCAAAATAAAACAGGAAGAAACTGAATGACAAAGTCACTTTAAACAAACCGTTGAATGCAGATAGGGGGATCGCAGAAGGCACTGAGAAAAAGTAACTGACAATGTAAACTCAAAGGGAGAAATAAGCTAAGGATTATAACAGAAACCATGGATAGTTTCTTAGACCATGACAGTGAAGACTGCTTATCACTGCCTTTGTCCCCTTTTAAGGCTCTGGCTGTCAGGCTACCCATGTCCATGTTGTGGTAATGTTCTTTCTGGCTCAAAATTACTTTAAATCATTCATGAGATATTTTTAAGATATGTTTGACGGATTAGCGACCAACAAGTCTTTTACAAAAGGTTAAATATGGCCAATCATTTTTTGGCAATTACTGAAAATCACTTCATGTCACAACTATTGCTTTAACATCACGCTGGGTTCTTTACTAGCTTTGTGTTAGCATGCTACCTGTGCAGATGCTCGCAAATAGCTGCTGTTGTGATAGCAGGATAATGTGGTTGTTTCTGTCATTGAGCCATCTTGTACTTTTTTCATAGTTTGCAGTTTGCTTGTTATTTCACGCGATAAAAAAAACAAAAAAGTAACGTCTATTTCGCCACTTCTAAAAAGTTTAAGACCCCTCCACCGTTGTTGTCCTCCCTCCACATAAACTGAAATCAGCTGGTTGTAGCCCAAGTGTGCAGAAAGGAAAAAGACACTTTTGATGTTGTTGGTTTTTTTTTTACTTCCGATCCACTTTCCGTGTAGGTAACTGTAGAACTTTTGCAAGTAACAACATCATTGTAACTAAAATGTGATAACTGAACAAAAAGTGTATATGTGTGCATGTGTGTTTTTATAAATATGTAAATATGTATATATATGAGGTATTATACATATATCAAGGTTAAAATAGCAATATTGCCGATATAAAATCAAGTTTGAATCCGTACAGGGAATTGTTTAGTTGTCATTTTTATTTACAAAGAATTTCTGCTCAAAAAACAAGACATTGTGCATTTTTTTCTTTATTAAGGTGTTTTTATGTAGCCAAGCTAATCTTTTTAGGCATACTCAGGCAAAAAACAATATGTTGTTTAATTTATTTTGTAGCAACATAATAAGTGGGAGGAACTGCTATCTAGATGAATATTTTCACTGCTTGGAACATTACCTTTTACAATAAAAACAATATTACTGAGCACAGAATCACAGTAATGTCCTGCTGTCAACTGCTATAGCCTGGAGTTTACAATAATTATTGTAGGATCCTGAGGGGTGCATATCAAGGAGGTTCAAGGGTTTTTTTTCTGGGGTTTTCTTGAGTAGCCAGTCCTATGGAGCTGTTTTTCAGTTAAACTGCACAGTGTTTCATTCTTAGTTAAGCGTGGACAATTGGGTGTTTTAATGTTAGATTATTTTAGCTGTGACAACATGAGTGCAGTAGGTTTACTCATTAGTGAAGTGCGCGTTTTATACAAAGCCCTGCCATCTTGCTGAAGTGTGTCAAGTGTAACTCTCCTCTTTACTGTTTTCATTCAAGTTGAAGGTCAGAAGTGATCCAATTTGTTTTTCGCTGCATCTGGCACAATTACTTGAGCTGCAGTTGCCAATTATGGATCTCACTTAAAGTTATGTGAAAATTAATAAGTTAAACAGGTGTTTGTTAAATTCGAAACTTTTGTAAGTAAAATAGATCTAACTCCAAAAAAATAATTATAGAAAGATTCAAAATAAAACTATACTTGCAATTTTTTTTAACTTAACCCCCCCTCCCAAAGAATATAGAGCTCTAAATAACAATATATAATCTGCAAAAATGAACAAAACTAAGTAAGCAGTAAGTTAATTACATACAGATACTTCATTTTGGAGTACTTTATACTTGTCAATTTTAAATAAGAGTTAGTTTTTAAATTTTTTTTATTATATTCCACATACATATATGCATATATATTCAGACTTACAACATAGCATGTATTGTTATTGATTAGACCACGCACTACTTGTTGAAAAGTTGACTACTGTATATAAAGCAATAAATACTACGGTAATACGGGGCGACATAATGGTATTAGCAGTCATGAGACAATTTTTTCTAATATAGGACTTTTATTTTTGATTTAAGCATATGTTACTATTTTACCTGGGTGAGATTTTCAGTGCAGGTCTTTAGGTTGAAACGGTTTATTTCCATACTGCAGTATCACTACTACTAAAAAACCTACTCTGCCACTCCTTATTTCAAGTAACAGTCCTCTCTGAATGAAGGACACACCCATTACTTTTCCAAAATGTGATTAGCTTAGCAAATTAGCTTCATTTCAAAAATATTTTTATGAGATACCACTGCAGGATGAAATCATTACACTACATTGCACTGCAAAGGTATTAGCTGTGCACTCTATAACAGGTTTATGAAAGTTAGGAAAAGTCTCACCCTCTCTTACGGCTAGCCCAATTTGTGGACCGTGAACATTCAGCTGAACACAGTCTGTCATCCTCCCAAAATTTACTGTGCTGCTCAGAACTGTGCCAGATGCATATACTTATAGCAGGAAGATAATACACACAGCTATACACACACAGCATTTGATAGCCTATGTGTGTCAGTGTAATAAATCATGTAAAGCAGGTTGCTGGTTGTTGCTGATGCTACAGTCTCCGTCTGCTCCACATGATTAGGAAGAGGATCATGTGGAGAATCTCCATATGTCTGCTTCACGTTAGGCTTGCAAACCCCTGGGGAGGATCTGTGTGTGCATGCGTGGGTGTGTGTGTGTTTGCCCACGAACAAACCACAAGGTATCCCCGCAGCCGCCGTGCATTACACCTGTGTGCGAATGTGCACGCCACTGTGTGTTTTCCTGTGAATATATTTCAGTGTGCACCAATGCATACTGCAGGTCCCTCATGTATTTGAGTATGCAAGTTCAATGTTTCAGTGTTTGGTGAGGAGCTAAATAATGCACAAAGAGACAGTAAGATTGAATGGATGAGTGTACATCTACTGCTGGCTAATTTTCTCTGTGATTTATTACCCTCTACTATCCCAGTCACAGCCAGCTGTGATACATATACACACACTCCCTACAGAGAATACTGAAGACAATGCTAGCTGGAGTGCAGGTTCTCAATCACAGATAGATCTTCTGTTTGGTGATTCTCTCTATTTAGGTTTTCATTCTCACTTTTTTCTAGGAATGCACAAAATATCCCAGTAAAGGAAACTCCACAAACATTTACACCTGGAACAAAGACAGCACCTGTGTGCTTAAACGCTGTTAATCTTATTAAGTTGTACCACAACATGTTTCATTATTAAAATATATCAAATGACTTTACATGTTGTAAAGGAAAAACCACAGATCCCCCCCAATTATGTGCACTTTAGTTGAGTCTTTTTAGTGTCTTTCGGCACGTTGTTTTAGTTCTATGCTGGGGGACGTTTCTGTTTTGTTTCAGCCCCTGTGGATTAATCAGCTGTTTGCCAATCGACTGTAACCTGACAAGCCACTACCAAAGATAAAACGCTCTTAAAATGTTCTGATTTAACCTTTAGTGATAAAATGGCTCGTCACTGGTGCAGTACCCTGAAACTCCTCAGTCACACAAGAAAAACAGGACAGCAACCTCTTTGCAACTAAGAAAGATCAGTGATTGCCATGACATTTTTGTAGTTATCAAAAGTGCCATTGTACTGTACTGCCTGCTGGTGCTGCCATTGTAACACCAACAGAGGGTAGTTACAGAGGGTATTTGCACTGTTTTTGCTTTGCAGTTGTAATTGCAGTTTGTAAATTGAATTTCATCGTAGAAAAACTGATCAATTCCTTCTACATTTGCATGGGAACAGACTGGATTGTGTAAAGCTATTCCAGTCTTAAAAATAACTCAACGCTCTCTATCTCAGATCTGGAGCTACAGTCAACTTCGAATCAATAACTAGCCTAACATGCATGTCTTTGGACTGTAGGAGGAAGCCGGAGAAAACCCAGCAGGCAACTGGAGAACAAAAGGATCAGGAAGACTGAAGGCTGTCCTTATTCTATCCTTATATCTGAGAGTGTAAGCATGCAGATATTTTACTAAGGCTATATATAGTTTGCATAGCAGTGTTATTTAAGGACTTATTTTGTCAAAGCGAGGTTGCGACGTTTAGCTCCTTAAACAGTTAATACAGCTGTGTGAGTACAGTACTGTTGAGCTGAATAGATATGTCTGAAAACCAGCCCTGCATGGCTGAACAACTTTGTAACCAATCCCTATTGTCCCAAATGTCCTTCCACCTTCTGCTGTTCTAGTTACTCTCAGCAGTTTCACTTTTTCACGCCTCATGATTTCCTTTTCTTTCAGAATTACTTTCTCAAACATGCACATCTTTTATATTCCAAATACATCCTGTCTCCATCTGTTTCTCCCTCATTTGTTTGTTTCCCTTTAGTCTGCGTGCTGAGCTTAGTCCTCCGTCTCTCTTTATTCTTCTCGCTCCCCTCTTTTCACTTCCTCCATCACACTCTTTGTTGCACCGTCATTGTCTCCCCCTAATTCCCTCACCTCCTCTTTGGCTCCCTCATTCTTTGTCTTTTTGCTTCCTTCTTTTTCCATTTGCCGGGCCGGCGCATGTGTGTTTGTGTGTGTGCGTATGTTTGTGTCCGTCAGTCTACCGCACTACTGCAATTCATCATCATTTTATCTACAGCTCCCTTAATTGGATCCTATCACAGTCCCACCTGAGGAGCAGAGAGGCGGGGGGGAGGTGGAGAAACGGAGGATTCCTCACTAGGCACACACACACACACACACACACACACACACACACACAGTTCGGCCTCCTATGTCTAGCTTCATCAACAGCTGCAAAGTTGTGTTGAGACCTGTATTTTCCTATGCTTCCTGACTCCTGCAGAGATAACATTGAGATTTTTACAACACATTAAAGTGCACCAAGGAGTGAAAAAATAAATGCATGTGGATAAGAGTTACTTGTGTGTATGTGTGCGCGTGCGTGTGTGTGTGTGTGTGTCCATGTGGTTTTGCCAGTGAATCATAGTTTTGCTGAGGAAGGTCTCTGTCCTCCAGAATCAGCAACTCTCAGCAGCAGCAGCAGTAGTGGTGTAGTAATGAATGTATCTGAGTCTATCAAACACTGGGGATGCAAACTGCTATTTCCTGGAGTAAGTGCTGGTTTCAGAGGTGTGGGAGGCTTTCAGAACAGAGTGAACAAAAAAACATAACAAATATCCATCCTATTTGAACAACAAAGAGCAGCGATGTTTATTAGAGCTAAAAACGTGGAAATAGTGGGGTCAAAAGTTGAAGTGTGTAACAGGCAATTACCCAAGTACTAACCAAGTAACAGCTCGGTACATTGGGTAAAGGTAATATTAGACTGAAATTTATGTACAGGGTAACAAATAGCCAGTAACACAGGGTGATAACAGAGAAACAAATTTAAAGATACTAGAAAGGCAAACCCCTTTAGCAACAGTATGTTACACGCTAACCAGCCAATAATAAAAGGGTAATGTGAACGTGTAGTTGAGCTATAAAATAGTACTAAGGTGATTAATCAGCTGGGTTGATGTTTTCCTATTGTAGCCCCCTATCAATAAATACATTTAAAAAGACATCAAAAATGATCATTATTCATATTGTTATATAGTTATTCATCATAGGTAACTAAAATATTATAATAAATAATACCATGTTATATTATTTATTTTTATTATAATAAATTCTACTTACATTTGAAACAGTTTCCATTTTTTCACCACTGTCTTGTGAATCAAAATTGATATGAAATGCTACGAAATCTTACCTGGAAACACTTACATAGTTTCTGTTTAATAACCATGAATTAAAAGTGCAAAATGAATCATTTTGAATCATTTCATGATGACAGCAAATAAAATCAAACATCAAAAGTCATAATTGTTATGTGGGAACACTTAAATATTTGTAAATATATAAACTACAATGCCTAAATTACATTTTTATATATGCTAAATACTTACATTTAATAACCATGAAACAGGCTGCAAACAATCTGTATCTGCTGCATTTCATAGAAATTTTATGTACAATAAAAAAAGGTAATTTAAAATGTGTTTGTTACTTTGGTAAATTTAAAACCATAAATGAAAAGTCTTGAGCCACGCCTCATTTCCTTATTTTTAGTTGCCACGGAGCCAGACTTTGCAATTTTTGAAAGTACTTTTGAACAATAGTTTTCCAGGTTCTCTGAAGGTCCTTTGTTTTCTTTGGACATTGGCTGCTTTTTCTTTCATCTTCTTCAGTTTCTTTCTTTTGTTATCTTCAATCACAGAACTGAACTGAAAATGAGTGGCAACAGAATTTTCTAGTGAATCCAAAATGTAAAATCTTGAGCTCAAATACTTAAAATAAATGGAGGAGTTCAGGAAAGAGGTACAACAGGGAGTACCTACAGGCATCTGTTAAACACAGTGGAGGCTCTGTCATGGTTTGGGCTGCATTTCAGTTGTTGGTGTTGGGGATCTTTTTAAAATTTATGGAGTTATGAATGCAGATTTTGATACTAACTAAATGTCTAGCTTTGCCACCCTAGCTTGATCTAAAATCTTGTATCATTAATCCTCTTAAAACAAATTACTGCTGTTAAAAAATATTATTTTACCTTTTATTTTTCATTAATATATTGATGACAGAATTTTGTGGGGTAATATTTATTCTTTAGCTGAACGTGAAAAGTAAAAATAATCACCATTATTCATATAACACATTTTTTAGATATAAATGTCTTATAATGTCAACAATAGAAGTCTCAACCCATTTCAGGAAATGTAAAAGTAAATTTCAACATGAATTTGAATCCAAAAGAAAGCTTCTGACATTGACCAGGTCATTTAAATATTCAAGCAGACACACAGCAATTAGTATTTTTGCTGCTCATGCTCTATTCAATAGGCTTTCAACTACCGGGTCACCGAGGACAAATCTGCCACAAACCAGTAATAACGGCTCAAAAAGCCGAATCTAAAAGAACCTCGCTTGTATGAAGCAATTATAGAGACACAAGTGACTATATATGCGCAAATTACCTTTCCACAGCACAAAAGAACTGTAGGAGGCATCATTACGATCTGCAAATCAACTTCAATACTATACCCCAGAACTATTTTTTGTGTCACCATCCAACATCAGAGGCAGACCGATTTCCAGGATCACAGCGCTGAAGCTCAATCTCTTCCCTTTGTGGAGAGAAAGTGGGCGACTCTGTATAGTTCAAAAACAGCAAGCGGCCGCAAATCAGCGTCGCGTTTCGAGCCCAGTGGCGATGCAGAAGTCGGCAAATGACCCGCAGCCGCTGACAAGTGTGTGACAGGCTGAAAAAAAGGCAGCCCCGCAAAGCTGCTAGCTCCGCACGCCTGCTCCTGCTGCCTTTTAACAGAGAGGACTCGCTATTGGACCTATCAGTGTGAGTGAGTGAGTGCCGCAGCGTGCGCTTTGCATGTTAATCATATGTCTTGTTAAGCTAAGTCATAATTGGTGTCGTTAAAAATGCCTCCCCTCTGCCTCCTGCCCTGATTGGAACCCGGGAAATTAACAGCGCCGGAGCGGTCGCTCCCCTTTTAGTGCTGACAGTTTGACTGAAGGCTAAGAGGCTGGAGTGAGGAGTGGGAATGAAGAGAGAGTGGTTTTTGCGACAGTCAGTCCCTGTGGCCATATGCCTCAGTTCAGCTCTCTGCTCTACCAGTCTATTACTGCCAGTCTTCCTGCCCCACGTCGCTGGTTTACAGCAGCACGGCTGTTCAGAAGTGAGTGTTGGAAAACTTCGCCTCTCCACATGCGAATGTGTGTGTGTGCTACGTGCTTTGATTCTTACCGTGGTCTTCTGACACTGTATGCTCGTGCTGTTGAACCTCAGAGCCGGGACGCTGTGCGTGTTGCCCTGGATGTGAAAGATGCACTCGTAATTTCTCTGTCCAGACTGAGGCTGGGGCAGGTTCTGGGCCAGCAGGGTGATCGGCCTCATAACTCCAGCAGGGATGTAGATCTGGGTGGAGGGCAGGATCTGAGGGCACTCCTGGAGGTGAGGAAAAGAGGAGTTAAAAAGACAATAATAAGCAGAGACTGTGATAGAACATTTTAGTGAAATGCAGATCTGGGTGAAACATCTTGCTGCTGCACAGATCCAGAGAAAAAAAAAGCTGATATTCTGTCAGGTAATGGCAAAAAACTCCCCAAAAACGACCTACTGAACACAATCCACGATATGTAAAATTACTCTTTATTGCAATCAAAACTATGAATTAGAAATGGCATTGGGATCTGTCACAACTCCCTGATGACCGTAATTATGAATCCTTTTCTTTTTCTCCCCAAGAGCACCCAACCCCATTAGACACGATTCCACATGCAGCCCGGCCTCCTTTGTTCTCACTGAAAATTCACCAGACTAAAATCTCCACTTACAAATTACCAACACTCCTGAGGATCCCCCTCCTCCTCCTCCCACCACCACCACACCATTTATGAAACACGGAATATTGAACGTAGCAGTTACTTGTCATAAAGAGTACCATTTTGGAATCAACCCCCTTCCCCATATTAATGAGGCTTTTATGGATATTAGGCATGTGTTTTTGCCGGAAAAAGAATCCACCAAAGGATATTCTAATTCTTTCTGCGTGGACAAAATTGAGAGCCGGAGGCAGCGTCTCCCAGGAACACGGACATTACTAATTCCACCATGCTGCACTGTAAAACACACTAAGGTCTAACAGATTACAGAGGGGACATGACTGCGAGGCTCATCCCATTCGGCAGCGTTTTGCTTCTCATCAATCAACGAGAAAAGAAAAAAATTGGCAAGAACAAAAGCTTCGCACTGAATTAATTGAGCAAATTGAAATGTCCAAGTGACTGTTCAGCCAAACCCAAAAAACACCATACAGCTGTTGGCTGGAATCCATGTTATATATGTATTTCAATTTGTTTTTATCGGCTTGAGTATAAATGAGATCCAGTTATGTCATCATATCCAGATTTAAGGACCGGTGCCACTTCATTTGCTTCCGAGCCACGTGCTCCATCACTAGGAGACTTTCCTTCCTGATAAAAGCGTTCACAGCTTGCTAAAAACGCTAAAGTGATTTAACTATAATAGACTGTTCTAACATGCTGAAAAAGCTCCGACCTGTTAAGACACTGTGTGCAGTGTGAAAGGCTAAAAAAAAGGGCTTTTGGAAAATCATAAAGTCTGTAATTACATTTAAACTACTTATACCTTCTAACGTGTTCGGTATTCATGCGGCGATCGGGGTAAACAATAATAAGGCCATCCAAAAACCCAACTACATTGTCTAAATGAAATTTTATTCCAGTTTAAGCACCATCAAGCGAGCTATAATTTTCCTATTAGGATGGCAAACGTTTATATGTGCGCTGATAAATCAGTGGGAGCTGCATGCTATTTTAAAACGGGGATGAATAGCCGAAGTGAAAGCACACTGGCAGCCTCAACGTCTGTAGAGTAATCTCGGTATGAGTTTGCTCTGTGCTGGGGCACTGTCTAATGGAACACCAGTAATGACTTGCAGATTGGCCTGGGAACGCCAGAGAGGATGCTGAAAGGGGAGAAAATTTGGACATAATGGCACCCAGAGACTCTTCAGCTCCCTTCACAAAAATATGGCGCACACTCAAGCCAGAGGTGACTCCATACGGGTTTGTGCTGGGTGAATCTACAGTACGTCGTAACCAACAAGCATTCATCGCACATGTAGTTTAAAATTCTATACCCTGAGTCCAAAGAGCGGATAAAACCCTCAGAAGCAAACAAGAAAGCTGATCGATCCAGAAAAGAAGATGACAAGAAACGAGGAAAGCATAATGTAATTATGACCCGCTGTACTGCTTCCCAGTGTAACTCTGAAAGGCATTATGTTGTGTCGTTAATAATGCTCTTAAAGCGGCCGTAAAATTTATTTTGCAGTGAATGAAATGACTAGGTGTTATTGGGAACGTCACGCGGAGCAAGAAAGTGTGTTTACATTCAACAGCGCTGAGCTTTTAGCGGGCTGGAGCTAATTGTTTTGGTTTTTCTCCCGTACTGTAAATTACTTTCTAATCAAAGTCATCTCCAGTGGCAACCTCCGTGACTGAAAAATGAAGCCACCACAGAAGTGCCAAAACCTGCAGTTCTTTCAGACTGCTTCTAAAGGTGAGTTCACACAGACACGTGTCAAAATGTCCAACACAGTTTTTATGGTTTTTGCAGCTAATTTCCCCATTCATCACAACTGAACTAGGAGATTGTGATGACTATGGTGCTATATATGTATGCATATATGTAACTGACTGATTTCAGATGGCATTAAGGCTTTTTGCACACTCTACTCATCATCTAAACATTTACTTTAAGAAAAATGTCACCTGGTAAAGTCAAGGTTGTTATCCATATATATCTTTCTCAAACTACAACAAGTAGCCATTTTAAGTAAAAACCTCTAATGAAATCTGTGTGTGCTACATGTTCTTACTGGAGATAAATTACACTGACTGGCCACATTATTCAGTTACACTTATTCAACTGCTTCTTATTGCAGATTTCTTATCAGCCTATCACATGTCAGCAAAATTTAGGCATGGAGACATGGTCAAGACTACCTGCTGAAGTTCAAGCTGACTGGCAGAATGAGGAAGAAAGGTGATTTAAAGGTGATTTAAATGACTTTGGTTGTCGGCTGGTCTGAGTATTTCAGAAACTGGGATTTACCTGTGCAACCATCTCCAGGGTTTACAGAGAATGAACCGAAAATACAACAATATCTAGCAGCAGTTCTCTGGGCAAAGACTCCTTGAGTCAAACGAGACTTGAACAAAAAGAAAGGTAACAGTGACTCAAATAACCACTCATTGCAACCAAGGTATGTAGAAGAGTGTCTCTGAACCCAGCATATCTAACCTTGAAGCAGGTGGGCTACAGCAAGGGAAGACCACCAGGTGCCTAGGGTGACCAACCGTCCTCTTTTTTTGCACTTGTTGCCTTCTTCTTTAAGCAAACAGTATTATTAAAGTTCTTCATGACTGGGCCAAGTGTCCTCTTTTTTGGAAATCAAAATATGGTCACCCTACAGATGCCACACATATCAGGTAAGAACAGGAAACTTAGGGATGAGGTCACCAAAACTTAACAATAGTTCTCATTTTCTGCTACAACATTTGGATGTCAGAGTGACTATTTGTTGTAAATAACATGAAATCATGGATCCATCCTGCCTCGGATCAGCAGTTCAGGTTGCTGGTGGTGGTGTAATGGAGTGGGGGGCCAGACTTTGGGTCCCCTTAGTATCAATAGAGACCATCGCTTAAACATCAAAGCCTATCTGTCTAATGGATAGTATCCATAGTTTTTAGTCATGTGACTGACTCACTATCCTAGCGGGCAAAACATCACTCCGTAATGGCCAATAGTGGACAGTTGGTAGTACTGCACCTGTCGGGAGCCACGGCTATTTGGATCATCTGTCCATGGAGGAAAAGCAAGGATAAGACGAGAAACTATGAATTTTGTTGACTTGTGATCCATATTCTGCTGTGACAGCTTCATTGAAGTCCCTGAAACTTGTGACGTCTTTCCCAGAGCTCCAGTTCGGTGACATCTACATATCTTGTAGAGAACTCCTCACCATACACTGCTGCCAGGATGAAAATCTGTACGGACGGCCACATGACAGATACATTCGATCTGGATGGGTAAATAACGCCGCCGTGTGGGAGGTAAAGAACAAGAAATTGTTCATCGTTAAAGCAAAAATGAGTGCTACATAGCTAGCTTACACAAACTACCACACGTAAATGTTGGTTTTGCTGACATTTAGAGTGTAGGGCCAGAAAAGCTGCGGTAGCATTCATTTGTTACATTGTCTTGTCATAACAGTAAAGTTGACCAAGTATTTTTCCAATGTCAGAATTAAATGAGCCACCACTGACAGCCTGGGTTGCTGTGGAGAAGCAGGGACTGGTGTGATTTGGTCTGTAAGGCAAAGTTAGGAGAACTGTGCTCACAGGTTGGTGCCATACTCTACACCCTTCTGGCAGCTGTAAATAAATGTTGATTAGTGCATCTGATAGCACAGTAACTATCTGGCATTTTAACTATCTGTTAAATTTGAAGATCTTCCAATGATGGCTGGCGAGCAAAGGACTGCAGTACTGTTTTTGCCCTCCGGGTGGGCGTGTCCCAGTAGCTCTGATGTCACGTGTAAACTATGAAATGCTGCTGAGCACTTGTGGTCCTTTTATGGCCACAGTATGCCCATCTTCGTGTGGCTGCTTCCAACAGGATATACTATTCAAAGCCTAACTTGTGACTGGCAGGAGATGGGGACGAACAGGTTTTTTTTTCCCTCCAGACATTGGACATTTGGAAAGAAATCAGAAAGGAAGAAGACAGAGAATAGCTCAAGTCGATGCCATGGAGCCCAGTAAAGCAGGCTGTCTTTCAGTCAGGCTGACAGTTATAATATTAAGCATTCATACATAGTAACTGGCTGCTAATGAACTCCTGCTCGCCTCTAATAAAACTTAAAAAAAAGAAAAGGGAAGGGGTGTATTTTGGGGATGGACTAGATACCCTGAGTAGTGTGAAACAAGAGTCATTGTCAACATGATAAGGACCACAATCAGGCATCTGTTCCAATCTTTACAGACACACATACCCACACACACACAAATGCATGCTGAGACCACTTCACATCTGTGCCTCCCTGCTACCCTCACTGGTCCCTATTGCTTCAGCAACGCGCACACACACACACACAGACACACACACACACACACACACACACACAAACTCTTTCTCTTGAGGTCTGTTCCTTATTGCTGATGCACCAGAGTCAGAATAAAAAGCACAGAGGAACATTTCTCTGAGGAACACGATAATACGCACCCGCACACACACACACGCCTTAACACACATACACAGGCATTCCCCACATAGGGTCTACATATAGAATACAAAGACACACAATTGCACAAACCAATAAAGAAAAAAAAGAGAGGGGAAACACGCACAAAGGAGGGCGGGAATGAACAAAAGATTGGAGAGCAGAGGATTGTGGGAGCTGTTTCATTAGGAGTGGTGACAGGTGTCAGAGCTGAGTCTGCATCAGATAGCAGAGCGGTTCTACACAATGAGACACAACAATCTCTCTACCTGGGGAATTCCTCTAATCCCTCTCCTTCTCTCCTCTCTTTTCTTTCTTCCTGTCGCTCACACTTGATCTTTAGGTTCTCTGTAGCGCTCTCTCTCCCTTTGTTGCTTTGTTTCTGACTCTTTGATTGTGTTGCAGGCGAAACGGTTAAACTGTACATCCATCGGGCAGTCTTTATTTAAACCAATCAAATGCAATTTTCAGACAAAAAATGGAGGCATAAATGGATCAGAAAACCAGGCGACAGCCTATAATAGGTGCTGCAAACAGACTGGAAAGTATCAGTAAATTAAGCTTTAGTCGGCAGTAATTTACTGTTAACAAGCACTGAAGTTTAGATTTGTAGTTTGTGTGATAAAAATAATTACTTCAGGAATTATACGCAACCTGTCATAGCCAGTGTCGAGGTTGTTAGCCAAAAAAAGTAATGGATCAAGTAAGACAGCATGGTACCCTCACATAATTACCAGTCAACAACAAAAGTTTCATGCTACAGTTCTACACTGACACAAATGTCCTACTCTAATGTGGACCGGCACAGCAGCACAAAGAGCACAGCGCGGGAAACCGTTACAGGTGCAGGCTGCGATACCGCAACCCCGACTGCTCATCACTGCGGTTGTTGCCTGTTCCGTTGTTTCTGGCCTCGTTTTCACCCCACGTCACGCTGTTGTCCTTTTATAACTTAAAAAACCCCCAACAAAAAACTAAATGAAAGTGATGTTCATGTCACCACTCATCTAAAGTTACAGATCGATCTGCTACGTGTCTGAAAACTGGTCCGCTGATTGCTGTGCAGGAAATAGGCACGTTTGATGATTTTTCATCCATCCTCCCATCAGCACTACAGAGAAATCGAACGTGATTTACAATAATGGGTCACTTTGGTACACTCAGCACTGATAAAACACAACAACAGCTATATATATTCTGATGACAATTATACACCTAAAATTTTATCAAATACAACGTACAATTGTTACCTCCCCCAGTTTGCATGCATGCTATCATGCTGTCTGTAAACACGATAGCTCAGAAAAGTTTTGAATGAATTCTAAAAAAAAACCTTGTAGGGGTGTAGAGTGAGCTCATCTTAACAATCCATTAAAAATTTGGCTTATATCCGCCGAGGTCTTCAAGGTCAACTTACCGATTTACTGGTTGAAAATTGACAAAAAGCCTTAACATAGAAACTATGATTCTTACAAGTGTGGTGTGTGTTGTCAAAACTGTATCAAGGTCTAAAATATCATCTCACATTTGACCTCTGACCTCAAATAAGGTCAAACGTTCAAAAGATGTCTTTTATCATTACAACTGTGGTTTAAATTCTACTACCTTTGGTTGTATCGGCAACATTTCAGAAATGATACCGGCATGTGGGGATTCTCAATATCACGTCATAGCTTATATCCATATATCATGTCACATTTGACCTTTGACCTCACTTTTACATTTAACACCAGCCTTTCTTCCAAGTTGATCCCAAAGTGTGTGATCAGTGTTGTCAATTAAAATGGTCAAATAACAAAAACCTTTGCATGTGTTTTTACTGCACTGCAAAAGTATGTTTAAAAAGAACAAAGAAAATAAAATGAATATATACAAAATACAAAACTGTTCCCTTGACGGTAAATGCTGCCCAGAGAGTTAGCCACCTTGGCGGATGTTTGTGTCAGAGGTTCTTGTTTCTAAGGATTTCCAAATAATATCATCATTTAGTTATAAAATGTTCATTATTGATCAGTGACTCAGTCCTCATTCCTAAATACTGCTGTTATTATTGATTTGGCGTTGGCTCCATGATGCACGTGGAGCAGCAAGAGTCCAACAGTCTCATTCACACAACCAGCCTGCATCTTTTTCCAAAACCTAAGCAGCTTATTTTGCCTAAATCTGACTGAATGGTGAAGGATGAAAGGACAAGCACAAACCACGTTCACAGTCTTATAATTGATGGACTCACCAATCACCTGTGTCCTTATATGCTCTTTAAAGCAGCTTTTACACATGTGTCTTATCAGGGCTATGATAAAACAGTTCATAACCATTTACACTTTTTTCATAAACAGTTTCATCTTTACAGTTACACCCTGATGAATGATCAAACTAATTAAACAAAGCCAATTAGACAAGCTTTATTAATTAACTGTTGACTCTAAAACTATTAAGTAAAGTTTAATTAACTATCAAGTTACAATTTATTAATAAAGCTTATTAAAAAGTGTTACTAAACTAGATCTTTTTAAACGTAATGCACACTAAGAACAAGAAACAGAAAACACTAAAAGATGAACACTGTAAAAAGTAATGATGTTACTAGACAAGTAAAACGTTAATACAATGGGCTAAAAAAGCATTCAAATGACCATCAGTGTAGTGTTGATGGATACTTGAGAGGATAGAAAAAATAAATACTGATTAAAAAAACACATGAATAAAAATGTGAAATATTTAACACTTTATGAAAGTGCTTTATGAAACTGTGTATCAGTACTAAAAAAAAACAACTAGAGAAATGTCTTGTTGAGATCCAAATTTACTGCACCGAAAGCCGGAGAAGAACGGTGATGCAGAGGACAAGCAGTGATAAACCACTGGATGAGAAAGGGTGAGGGAGGTGAAGTGAGAAGGAAGGAGGGGAGGAGATATGGAGGCGAGACGAGGTCTTGGGAGCCATACACTCGTTTATTAAAGTGGGGGATGAGAGTCAAGGAGGTCAAGTTCCCAGCAGAGCGAGGCAGGGGAGGAGCTCTGCAACATGGGAGTCGTACACAGCGCTTATATCTTTCCAAACTAATTCCCAGACTAGTAATACAGACACACAGAGACACAGGCTGCGCTACGTCTAGATGGATATGCACTAAATACACACATACACACACATTTATCATCTCACTCACTCTATCACACACAAACTGATCCAAAGCTAAATCTTGCCCTCTGGCTCTGTTCAGTAAGCTAGTGCTTCGGCCTGTGGAGTGTTTTACAGTAGCCTTGGGGCCAAATACACAGATACTGTGATCAAAGGTGGGAAGGTAAGCCTTCAGAAAGAAATTAATCTGAGTTCCTCTTCCATATCAGCAGTGTGAAATCTCTATTACGTCTCTGTCAGCTGCATCTGTAGGCCCACAGACTTTAACCTTTTTTTTTTTTTAAAGTTGCAAAACTTTTTTTAGGAAGAACATTAACCAAGAAACAACCAATGACATCACTGCCTACATTTTACTGCCACAGCAGATAAAGTACTGCTGTAAATAATGGCAATATTGATGTCTGCCATCATTTTAGCACAGTTCATTTTGGCATTCAAGATATTGTACGGACTGAAAATCATAAATAAAGCAGAGCCATCACTAAACGTTTCTGTTCTCCTAGAGAACATGATGCAAGTTAGAAAGTTATAACAGTCCGAGAGCTGTCATGTTGTTATAACATATAGTCAAGCCAAGGTTCAGTTATATAGTGGAAACTTACGTACGTTAGTCTCAACATGCTTTAATTCAATTCATCAATTTTATTCATATAACACCAAATCACTGCAACAGATGTCTCAAGGTGCTTTATATTTTAAGGCAAAGACCCAAATCCAGAGAAAACTCCAACAATCAAGCAACCCCCTTTGAGCAAGCACTTGGCAACAGTAGGAAGGAAAAACTCCCTTTTGACAGGAACCCTCCATCATCTGCTATGACCGGTTGAGGGGTGAAGCGAAGGAGGCTGGACAAGAGACACACTTCACAAAGTGCATATGTGAACATACTATACTTAGTCACACATAATACATTTATCCATTAAGTAGAAAATTAACAACTTCCACAAACACTTTCAATTAAACTGCAAAGGAAAACAGCAACATTCTAAACCTTAAAAATGTGCAAAGACTGCAAAGCGTTAGCTGGCAAAATAAAAAGGTGTATAATTAGAAAATGCTAAAGAGCTTAGAGACAGATTTATGCAGTGTGATCACAGAGCATGAGAAGGCAGGTAAGGCTGACAAAAGCCAAATAAGATACACGGTGATCTATCATTTCAGAGAAAATACTAAAACTGTAAAAATCAATCAATGTAGAATCGATCAGATGCCAATTTGGTGGTCGAGTGACCTTGAAATCCCTGAAGGCGTTCTTTAGAAATCGTGTTTAAGAATAATGGACATACAGAAAACCCCAAAACTTAACTAGTGCAACTAGTGTAAATGCATAAAATACAGAAAATATTCGTAGTTCGGTCTGATTTGGAACTATAGATTCTGTGGAGTCTTAAGATATCACCATTTTTTCTTGGGAGTTAGCTCTAGGCCCTGTATAATTAAAGCCACAAGGGTTTAGATGCACTTGTTTTATCCAAGGTCGTGTTTATTTCCCAGTGGCTTAGTCACACATCATTTTCCCTTTCAATCCCAACCCCACTGTTGTCTCCTAGTCTCTTTCAACCTCACTTTCCTCTTCTGCTCCTGATATCTTCCAAGGAACTGATCCGCCCACCCGCCACTTTCTACCTGCTCTGCGGTTTATTTAAACACGATGATGCCTGCAGTCATGAACTCCAGCTGTCTACGATGCTTCGCTGCATTTTCCTATTGACTTTTCCTCTCCTCCGCAGCCTTCCGTTTGCTCGTTCGCTTCCCTGTCTCTATATACTCTGTTATCCTCGTTCTGTCTCTCGCAGTCCTCATTGGCTGCTGGGGTAAGATGTCTTAAGGGTGAAACACTTGGAAGATCGAGCAGGCTCCCAAAACAAACACGGTGATGTGGATACAGAGAAGAATGAGAAACACCAAGATGGGAGCGTGTTTATAATGTTTAATTACCCTGTTGCTTTAGAAACAGTCCTTGTAAAACTAAAGAACAAAGAAAGGATGAAACCCGTAATAAAGGTGATATTTGTTTTACTATATTCAAGCCTGGGATTCACAATATTGTGTATTTCGTAAACTTTCTTTTTTTTCCTCACTTCTAATTGGTTTTATCAGGATGGAAACATCTACAGTGATGTCAGAGATGAGGCACGAGCCCCGATTGGCTGCTGGCTGTCACCAATGAGGTCACCTCTCGGAGGCGCAGACAGCCACCGAGTATGATGGATGAGGGAGCCCATGTGTTTGTCTATGTGTGTGAGTGTTGGGAGTGGGTCATCGCGGTGTAGAGGGTCCCAGCGGATTAGCGTTACAGTCCAATGAACCATTTCAGAAAGGAAGGGGCGAGACCCCATCGACCAGCACTCTTACACACACATACGGAAAGAAAGAAAAAGGACCTGATATGATGACCACATGTCCCAGGGGAGGGAGGGAAGAGTCATCTGTTGAGCAATGTCTCAGTTTTAGACACTAATATAGTTAAGTCCTTAGAGAGTATATCTAACACAAAGTAACACACTCGCTCAACAGCTGTGCAATGGATCCCGTTTGTAATCCCAACAGATCTCTTTCTATCCCACAGATGCACAAACAGTTCGTAAGGCCATCATTTTGACACTGCCACTTTCTCAGTATCAACAAAGCTTTTGTTTTTAATGTATCTCTATCAAAAAGACAGACCAAAATGTATTCATAGAGCACACTGTATACTAAGACAACCTCCCTTGAGGCCACATGTGCACAGAATGCTGAAGCTCTCCTTGTGTGAAAAACCAAAGACGAAGGTGAAACAAAGGCCAGAAACAAAGTGATATCTATCGACACGTCTATCAGCAAAGCCGCACTATAATACCATTCGTGGGCTTTGTCGTTCCAGAATAGTAACGTATGCTATGCAGACAAAGCAGGCAATTTGATTTAGTGTGTATTCTGATATGCGCAGCACCTGCATTTTCAGCAATGTAACACTTGGACTTTTACCGGTCGCTTTATTCAGAAGTCGTATGGGGAAATATTTGGCTAATTAATTTCGTAGATGGTGTTTCTTCTTTTTTCGCACTGCACTTCCTTGTCACTAGTCACGTTAACCCTTACAGAACCACTTCTTGTTCTGCTACTCCAAGAAATAGTTGTTTCCCTGGAAATGACACAGGCAAGAGTGTGCAGTTACTGAAGCTCACATTAACTGGACGAAAAAACATGCACAATGAGTTTGTGCTAACCTGGCAGGAAGCACCAGGAAGCTGCCGTTAAGAAGAAAGAAGCAGCAAAACACAAATAATCTTATAAGTCTATTATATCGTTGTAACACCTAGTGATTATTATCCCTTATAAGTCACACTAGAGAAGAAGTAGGACAGGAACTTCCTTGAGATTATTAAATAAGTGGTTGCTGGTGACTGTATGGAGTTTTTTTTTTGTATAAAAGTGTAAATGACCTCGGCAGACCCGACGACATGAACATGCTTTGCAGCATACTTTATTGATACACCCGGTTGCTGAACACACATACACAGCTAGAGCTCTCCTGCTGCCAGCTCAACATACCAACAACAGCCCAACACAGAACCCACTACAATATTTAAGTCAGTGGGGCACGATTGCGGATGCCGTGCAGGTGCGTCCGCCTCCCCTCCACGGCACCGCAGACCAAGCCCCGCCACAAAAAGTATTTGCCAAGTGTTTGAGTGTGCACCTGGGGGGAGGCAAGCTTTCTCCAAACAGCTGTGGTCCAATCTGACTGCAATCACTCACACATAAACTTTTAAAGGTTTTCAAATAATTGCAGTCTAATTTATAAATGCAAACAGATTGGCGACACATCGCAATCAATTGTGCCAATGAGTGCAACTCATCATCTGTCCACCACTACTGTGTCCAGTTAGTTAGCCATCACCAGTTTGTCCCGCTGTTTCTGGAAGTCCCACAAGATCTTAGCTTGGTCATTCTCAGCCATGCCCATTTTGACCTTGGGACTTCTGGGCCATATGCGGCACATGGTGGCTGTAGATCACGAGGTAGAGAAGATCAGCTACTAATCGGAAGGTAGGTGGTTTGATTACCTGGCTGTGCCAGTCGGCATGCCAAATATTGTTAGGCAAGATACTAAACCCAAGTTCATCCAAGTTCATGTGTGAATGTATGAATAAGGCAGATTGTATAAAGTGCTTTGAATGCTTGGGTAGAGTAGAAAAGTGCTACATAAGAACCAGGTTATTTACCATTTACAGATATTCCTGTATACTAAACCAGCCACTTGGTTATGCTGTTCCATGTATGTCCTGCCTGCAAGGCCCCAGGTGGGGGGCACAGCCTGCACCTGGGGCCTTGCCTCGTGTGGTAGACCCCAGCCTCTATGGATCTTGTGCTTAGAGCTTGCATGATTAGTGCCTCTATATATATATATATATATATATATATATATATATATATATATATATATATATATATGTATTCTTATATATATCATTTTTTAAACTCCAGCTTGTTTGTTTTCTTCCAAAAAACAAAAAACAAGCCGCAGATATTATATTGTGTTTGCTTGTAAAACAAAAACTCTACCCCAGTAATTGTACAGAGCTCTTCCTCACATGTCTCCATTAGAATAGCAGTGCCCTGTGTGCTATCTCTGATGACCAAGTGTGATTGTGTGTCTATCAGGATGCTATCAAGTCCGGATGGTCAAAGAGGAGGATGTAGATGATAAGCATCAGCTAGTGGATCAATAGGAGCCTGTAAAAAAAAAAAACCCACACAGTGACACAGTGGATACATGACAGATAACAAGAAGCGATCAGGATGGCCTCAGTAAGTACAGCCTTGGGTTCTCCCCCCCCTCTCTCTTAGCCCTCAGGATCAAAATTTGATGAATTTTGTTTCATCTTGTGAAAAGAAAATGACAAAGTGCTCCGTGCCATGTGGGAACCAACCAAAAACAGACTTACAACCCCTTTTTTTAGACTGTGACCCAGTGAATAAAAAGTGATTTCTGTGACCCATCTGAGAATCATCCAAACCTTTCAAGGTCACCAGAAAAGCCACTGATGCAAACTTTCCTGCCAGTTTATATCCTCCGCTAGTCTTTGGACGAGGCAATGCGTTTCTCGGATCCCCCGAGGTCCCGGGTCGGAAAAGTTTAAGCAATACACAACACGGCAAACTTCGCAACAAAAGACACTGCGGTATCTCGTATGCAAATTCACTGGGGCCAGAAAAAGTTTTGAAAGCGATCGCTCCTCTTTGCCAGACCCGTTTCATCTTTTATTCTAGATTTGCGACTCATCCCCCTGTGCTTCATTTCAACATGAAAACTTTTCATCTATTTTGCTCAAATGAACCGAGTTCCTCAGACGTAGTCTCAGGTGGAAGGAGGGCAGGCACCCCATCGCACCAGACTAGGAGCTCTTCTGTTCAATAAAAGACACTTTGAACTGTGTTGGAAGCCTTTTGGTGTGTCCACCCACTCGCAGCCCTTTACTGCAGGGGATATGGGGGCATGTACGGGGAAGAGGTAAAAAGAAAGAGATCGACTTCACTGTTATGAAGTGAAATGCCGATACTTAAATAAATGCATGAACATAAGTCACACCTTGGCTTCATTACAGCTTCATCAATGAGGAATTTCCTAATTTTACTTTCCCACAAAAAACCTGAAAACCAGCTGTATTACCCTCTTTACCTTTAATCAAACCAACTTATTACCTCTCTCTTCTCACCTCGAGGGAAACCTGCTGTCAGATACTAAAGAGGAGTTTATACTGCTGCACTGTATTAACAGCAAAGCCCGTGTAGTTTTGCTGCACAATGTGACACACCACGGTAGAATCTTACATCGATCCTGCAAGATTAAAAGACAGACTGCTCTGAACTGGTTGAACTTGAGTGCCCTCAGGTGCGATTACCATTACCATTCAAGACCAAGAATGTGTTCATCAGAGGTTTTTTAATGAATGATGAAGACCTCACAGTACAGTATCACCCAAATAAAGCACTTTGCTCTGCTTGTGGTTCTTAGGATATTTAAAAGTAGAATGGGAGGCAGAGCCTTCAGCTTCCAAGCCCCTCTTCTGTGGAACCAGCTCCCAGTTTGGATTCAGGAGACACTCTCTCTACTTTTAAGATTAGGCTTAAAATGTTACACTGCAATAGGCCTTGGCTACTGGGGGCTTCCTATAGTTATTATTCATCTCTGGCTCTCTTCCACAGACCCATTACCCTAAACCAATCACAGCAGATGGCTGCCCCTGCCTGAGCCTGGTTCTGCCAGAGGTTTCTTCCTGTTAAAAGGGGGTTTTTCCTTTCCACTGTTGCCAAGTGCTTGCTCAAAGGGGGTCGTCCGATTGTTGGGGTTTTATCTGTATCATTGTTCAATATGAAGTGCCTTGAGGTGACTATTGTTGTGATTTGGTGCTATATAAATAAAACTAAGCTGAATGATATTCAAGTTTCTTTGAACTATGTTTGGTCCACTTTGGCAGATCTGTCAAAGGTGAAATCAATATAACCACAGGCTACCTGCTGGAAATTGGACTGCTTCTACATTAAACATGTGGCTCCCCTTGGCTAAAGCCTCATTTTGAAGAATGTTTTAAAAGAATCTTTTTTTCTTTTTTTTTTGCTCATAGCTAAAAAGCTATGTTGGTTAGCATAGAATAATGGGACTGAAGAGTAGCGATACCCCTGTTAATTGCTTTCTTTCTACTCCTCATTGCACCATTCAACAGTCTGATGGCCATTAAATTTACCCACTGAGACTGGGCACTGTCAAAATTCTTTCAAAACCAATTTCGCACGTGTGATTACTCGGGTGCCTTCAAAACAATAGCTGAGTGAGGTTCATTAAGCCTTTGGCATGAAGGAGTAGTGAGGTCAGATGAGAAAAAAACAACACAGGAAAGCAGTTCAGTTCGGTTTGGACTGCAAAATAAATGAGTGCTGCAAACTGTTTATCTACTTCTCTCGCTAGGTATCTCTGAGGATTCGTCAGGCTTAGTTCATTAAACAAAAATACAAAATTTAACTTGAGAAAAACCATGAGCAGACATCAGACATGTGCCTAAGTAGCTCTGAATCCTCCGTGTCTTAATCAGTGACATCTCAGCATTTCCCGTTCAAGCCTTGAAGACGAACGTAAGCAAACACAGTAAAATTCTGACACAATCAAGTCATTTTAAGCAGCCCAGCTTCAAGCAAAGATTAAAGTAGGCCAGAGAGATAAATGACATAGAATTATTGAGTAGATACTAAGGAGACACTAGCAACGGGTGGTGTCACGACCCTCACGTATCCTTTCATCTCCTGAATGGTTAAGCAACTCTCGCGTCGTCCTGCTCCCACTCCACTGTGTTTCTCGTCTTTTCATCGAATGCTAATGCTGCTCCTTCAGCAATGTCCTCCGTTTGTGTCTTTTTCATTTTCCTTCCCTGTGCATATCTTTAACCTTCCACTTCCCCTGTCCGTCTTGTTTCTTTTACCCCTTCTTTTGCAACCCAACCAAAAACAGCCCAAAGTCCCACAAGCTTGTTGACAGTTTCGCCTTGAGCAACAATGGACAAATGGGATTTCCAATCTGTCATTTTTCAGGCACATCAAGACAGTTAAAACAAGCAAATAACATAACAATTTAATCTCATTCTGACTTCTGACCTCTTCTTCTACATCAGTCCATATTTTGAGGATTTCACTTTCTTTCGTATTCTGTTTAGTTCACTTATGCTTGAGGGACATCCTCACACACCTTTCAGAGGCATGACCAGAAGCAGTGTATTCCATTTATATGCAATAACAAGTATGTGCTGTGAACAGGCTAATGGAATCGAGCACTAAGGAGGGTAAATTCATAATTTCAGGAATAGTTTTTGTTTTCATTTTTTGTCAAGTGTGCACATAATTTCTTAAATGTGGTGCTTGGTTGGATTAGAAAGCATCTTCCTTTCTAACAACTAGGCCACAGCCACACTCCCCCACTTATGCTTTATTGTGGATGCTCCACCTTTCGCTTCTCATCTCATCTGTCTCTCTCCATTAAACACGCCACCGATCAGAGAGGCATCTGGAGATGCATCTTTAAGCTTTAATACACTTTGAATAATTAACACATGTGTACGTGTACACACACACACGCACACACACAATCACACACACACACACACATAGAGTTGAGTCTATCAGTGGCAGGCAGCTCCCCTCAGCCAGAGAGAGACCCAGAGGGAGTAGGGAAGCTTACTCCGTGCCAGCTTCAGAACCTCCGAGCTGGGCAGCTCAGAGCTGTGCACCAGCCTGAGTTTGAGCAAGCAGAAACAAAGGAAAGACAGCTGTAACTGTGACACCCTTAGCTGCGAGACAAAAAGAGATGGGTGTCTGCATCCTGCTAATTGACTTGTTGAGGGAATGAGGGAGCGGGTGAACAAGAGAAAAGAGCTTAGAGATCAAAGAGGGATACTAGTATGGAGATGGCTGCTGAGATGCATTTTTCAAGCAGGAATGCTATGGGAATACATGCACAGAACGGCTGGCTTATGGCTCTATGGACTATATGAACCTTCATGCATGCATCCCTATCATTGTGCTTTCTGCAGCAACGTGGAAACTTGACAGAAACATACGACCGTCTGACCAACTCACTCATCATGTTGATGCATCCGCTCATTACCGGGACGAAGGCCAACGCTGATCCACATATCTATAAACTTTTCCTACATCTGGAGCCTAAAACACATCGCTAATGATTATCAACCAGGCTAAAAAAAAAAACACTGTTGCACTCCCCTGGGAGACAGCAAGCATTGTAGACCTACTGTGTTTCACTAAGCTAAAGGAGGTCAGGCTTCCAGGAAGAGGAGAAGACACTAGAGATAAGGGATGAAAGAAAGAAAGAAAAAAAAGACATAAGAACCGTCAGAGGTTGTGAGTTCCAGTTTCACATTGTGACAAGGTCAGTGCCTCCATGCTTAACTAAACTGTTGCAGAGTGACTGATGCAGAACATGACATCACTCAGGTAGCGTCTTAATGAATACATCGGGCTTAAATTAAAATAGACTGGAAGCTACACAAAATGTTCATTCTCTGTTTCACATTTACAGTAGCAGGTGGAACAGAGATGTCCTGGTTGCTCAAACTTCCTCTGGCCCCTCCTGGGGGAATCCACAGACACTCCCAGGTCAGCTTGAAGACAGAATCCCTCCAGCATCTTGTGCCCAGCTGGCTGTGCCTGGCAGAGCTGTAAAGGGAGGCAACCAGGGAGCGTCTTTTGCAAGTGCCTGAACTACTTATATTTTTTCGTTTCAGTGTGGAGGAAGCAGCGGGTCTACTTTGAATTATTCCTCTCTTTCCAATCTTCTCACCACATCTTGGACAGTAAGGCTTTCCACCCTGCAGAGAAAACGCCTCCAACCCACTTATATTAGGGTCATCTTTCATTCTGAGTTTATTAGCATAGGTGCGGACAGGATCATGTCCCGGTGATAACTGAAGAGTTTTGACTTATGACCACACATAAACAATCAGATAATGGTAAACATATAAAACGTGATAATGGTAAACAGACTGGTTCTTACATAGTGCTTTTCTTCTCTACTTGAGCACTCAAAGCACCTTATACAGCTTGTCTCATTCACTTATTCATACAAGTACTTTTCTCTATGTCTAAGTGCTTTCTATGTAGCATTCGTACTCACACTCCGATAAATACATCAGCTGCGACTCTGGGTTCGTTGCCAAGATGGCATCTGGTATCTGGTAAGGTATCTGCACCAAGATGTTAGCAACAGATCCAAAATCTCCAGACCGACTGCGATCTGGTGAATTTGGAGACCCAGCCAACACCTCAAACTTGCTGTTATGCTCATCAAACCATTCCTGAACCAGTTGCTTTATGGTGCATTATCCTGCTGAAAGAGCCCCACAGCCATCAGGGAATATCATATAACATCAGTTTCCATGCAAGGGTGTACATGGTAGGGCTGTGCCAGGTAGCTGCAACAATGCTTAGGTATGTGGTATGTTATAAATTAACATCCAAGTGGATGGCAGGACCCAACGTTTCACAGCAAAACATTACAGAAAGCTGCCTTTGCCAGTTTGGCTTCTTCCCATAACATATCCTGGTGCCACCTTTTTCCATTGCTCTGTGGTCCAGTGTTGATGTTCATGTGCTCATTGTTGGTGCTTTCGGAACTGCTGGCAGGGGTCAGCACAGGCACTCTAACTGCTCTGCAGCTATCCAGCCCCATACCCAAAAACTGTGCTGCCCTGTGTACTCTGACACTTTTCTGTCAGGACAAGCATAACTTTATCATCAAAATGAGCTACAGCAGCTTGTCTGCTGGATCCGACTGCCCACCCATGACCCCGTGGCTCGTTCCCCACCGTTCCTTTTTTGGATCAATTTTGATAGATACTGACCACTGCAGACCGGGAACAGGTCACAAGAGCTGCAGTTTTGGACATGCTCTGACCCAGTCGTCTGGCCATCACAATTTAGCTCTTGTCCGACTCGCTCAAATCCTTACGGTAGCCCATTTTTCCTGCTTCAGACACATCAACTTTGAGGACAAAATGTTCACTTACTCCCTAATATATCCCACCCACTAACAGGTGTCATCATGAAGAGATAATCAGTCTTATTCACTTTGCCTGTCAGTGGTAAGTATGGTATGCTGATCGGCATATAATCTACAATGTATTATAAAAACCTTCCAACCTACATGATAAGGCTGCTACAATACTTACAAATTCAAATACTGCCTGATTAGACATAAAAAAAATGCCTTTAAAAGTTGCATTTCTGTTGATGCGTGCGCTGCACACATTTCTGACGAATCCAACAACACAAAGCCAATAAAAAAGTATCATCAATAACCAGCACCTCAGGTCACGGCTAAGGATGAAACTGTTGTTGCATGGAGCATTTTACACACACACACGAGAAAGATAAGTCTCTTCCTGTCAAAGCTCCCATCAGGGGATGTTATTTGGCAGCTATTTTCTGTCTCTGCTGTCAATCATGTACTGCATTAATTCATTTGTGGGACATGAAGTATCCTGAGTGAAAAGCAACTACATGCAAAATGAATGAATGGCTTAATTAACAAGCGGGCGAAATGCAATCAATAAATGAATAAGAAGGCAAGCGTGTAGACAGAAAAATAAATGCAAACAAACCTGTTTTTCTATTACTTTTTTTTTTCCATGTTCATTTTTTATTATTGTCTTATTTTTCCTGTTTTCTTGAATCGAAATGAAGTCATTTCAACCCAAACCCCGGGGCCTGGCGTCGACCCAGTCGGCTCAACCGGCCCAATGCTGGGATTCATCGGAGCAGAGCAAATTTGTTTGTCTCTGTGTTTTTTTTGTACTGGTGTTTGTTTCTCTCATTGTTTGTGTTTATATGCATTTCTGTTGATGGCCTTCTCAAGTGTTTCTCCAACTCTGGCAATTTTCTGCCTGGTCGCCCCTAATGTGCCTCTCAGTTTATCTGCTGTCACAACACAGCTGATTTATATATATTTACAAATCCAGGAAGTGACAGCAGAGAATTATACTTACTTTAAAGGGCGGAAATTATACATTAGTGGTTATCTGTTGTGAATGTGAATTTTTTTTTATGTGTGTGATTTACCTATGCTGCAGCTTCACATAACACATGCTATGACTTTTATCAGATATGAAGTCAAGTCAGCCTCAAGAAATATGACAAATGCCTTTGGGAAGATAACCAGTGTAGTGTGAATTCAATCACTTTGGCAACTGACTGCTAATGACACAGGGGGAAACTTTTCCAGGCAGCGGTGATGGGCAATATTGCTTTTAGCAGGGGCTACGAACTGGCAAATTGGAACAAAATCGTGGCTAGAAGAGATAAACGCTTGACGACTGAAAAAAAGGCGCTGTTGGCCCAAATGAGCCTATGCATTACTTCAAATTGTTACCTATCCATGAAAGAGAGAGCGAGAGAGAGGAAACATAAGGCTACATGGTAACAAACTGATTTAAATATATAGGATTTTTCATAGCAACGTATCATCTTTGTGAACAAAGCTTGACACTGTAAATACTGACCGTTTTCTAAACTTTTACGATCTATTTAGGTATTTTTTCCCTCTTTAGTCATGGTACTAAAACATACATGTATGACACATTTAAACTTTGATTGTCAGGGATGTGACTAATAATGGCTAGTTAACGGCTAAGGACTGCAAGCTCCTCACAACCAGTAAAAACTAATGGTTGCCCAATGATCGCAATGAATTTTTTTCCACATTAGGCAACTTACAGCTAGTAGTCTGGTCAACCACGTTTTTATTGCAATGGGACCGCACCAGTTGCCTCCCACCAAATAATCACGTCCGACTCAGACTGACTGCAATCACTCTCAGACTGACTGCTCAAAGTTTACAAATGACTGCTCTCTCATTTCTAAACACAGACAGAATGCCAACATGTTGCAATCAATCAGTCTGACTGACTGATTGCAACTGATGAGTCAGTCTGAGAGCAATGCATCAATTTGCAATAGGGAACTCAACTCAACTGTTTGCTAACTGGTGGTATTCGGGTTATATTCCTAAATAAAAGAAAGGTTAATGATCACCGATGTCATTTTGCAGTGCAAACACCGTCCTGCAGCAGCTACGTCACTATTTGTGGAGGAATTTCTGTTTCAGATCTGTGAGGTTCTGGCTGGACTCTGAATGTAAGTAGCTAATGTGAATTTCTGCATATGTAGATTACAAGGCATTGGTCGTTTACCCATGTTTACAGATTAAATGTAATTGCCAACTTGACCCCATGCAGTTGCAGACTCACAGCAGACTGGCTCTGTCCTCGGTCCTCCAAGCAACCCTTTAAAAATCAACAAGATCGCAAGTTCATAACTCATGATGTGTGCATGGCGGTGCTGGTCTCCAACCAGTGTTTTCACTTGTATGACAGTAGCATAAGTCAACATCTGCAGTAAGAAGTTGTTCTTGTAGAATACAGCAGGCATACAGTAAAATAATGGTTAAAAGCTGGCAAATTTACCTGCTAGTGTTTTAATTTAACAGGAAGATTTCCTTACAGTGGACACCAAAACACATGCATCCCTCACAATAAAAACAACACAGATGTATCTGTACTCTATGTGCTGTTAATGACAACAAAAACCCATGTAAGGATGTGGCGTTGGCACAAATGTGTGTGCATGTGTGTTTTTGTGTCTATCAAAATTCAACAAACCCCTCCTGACATTCAAAGGCGCTTGGTAACCATGGTGATGCCTGCACCAAATAAAAAAACAAGGGGAAAAAAAAGAGTATATCAAAAGAAAGAAAAATAGGAAGAGAAGAAAAAATAAAAGATGAATTGGTGTAGCTCTCTGAACTAGATAAGGTTGGATGTCAGCCTGGTATTTACAGGAGGGCGTAACTTGTAATGGCAGGCTGCGTGGAGTCAAGTGTTATCCTCCCCGCACCCACACCCCCGTCTCCCTTTCCACTCACACCAAATGCCTGAAACTGCATCACCGTTCATACACTTAAAATTGTAATACGCTCACTGTCTTAAGTTAAAAACACACCGATACACGTAGGAACAAATTCACACAAAAGCCATGTTCCGTTATAGATACATAGGTGTGTAAACCTGTGTATATCTAAATATATCGTCACTGTATTGTACATTATACCCATCCACGCTGCGCACACCCAGCTGAATGTTTTAGTTTTGAAATGATATCCTTTCAACAACTGAGGCTTTGTGAGAGGATGGAGTGAGTGATAAAGAGAGGAGTGAGAGATCAAATAAAAGGCATGCTTGCTTCCAGCATGTAGTTACTCAGTTACTCAGAGTAAAGAAACGAGCAAAGAAAGAAGAAAAAAAAACAGGGAAAAGGTTACAAAAAGGAATGAGAGGAAACGAGTACGTGTGTGTGTGTGTGTGTGGGGGGGGGGCTGCACAACAAAACTCTTTGCCTGAAATAGAGGCAAAGTTGGAGCGAAGGTGTCTGGGTGTTAAGTGCAACTTTCTGAAGGCACTGAAGTTCCTTTTTTTTGTGTTTGTGTTTCTCAGAGTGAATTTCTGCATTTGCGAGCGAGCCGGTTAGAATTACAGGAGCTTGACAGAGACACGGGGACTGCGAGAGCGAGTCGGCTCATGGATAGATGAGGGTTTTCATGCAAATATAACATTTGGGACGTTAGCACGCTCTGCCATTTGCATACCCATTCACCCCGACTTGTTTATAAGTGAATAAATCCAGTGCTGCTTAGAGTACAACAGCTGCTGCTGGGCCCCTCTCAGCAGCACTCATTCATATACTCATATACACACACTCAGATGGCATACAGGCCACAGCTGCACCCTTGGCATTACTATGCCACCATACTTCCTTGTGTATGTGTGTGTGTGTGTGTGTGTGTATGCAAATCCATTAACACTCATTAATGTATCCATGTGTTGCTTTGATATTCTATCTTCTGAATCTGTCTTTTATTGAGGATGTATAACTGCGTGTGCTCATCAGCACTTGTGTGTGTGCTCATGCTCAAAGCCGTACCTCTGAGGTGTTGACTCGCCCCTCCTGGAAGGAGCAGTCGCTGGCATCCTGTGTGCACATGTGGCGATACTTGCACCAGTGGCAGGGGAAGTTTCCATTGACACAGGACAGGCACCTGTAGCAAGTCAGAACAGGAGAGAGAAAGGATGAGGTTTACATGATTTATTTATTTATTTCACTCATGTCTTTTTGTGTTTACATCATTGAATGTCCTTTAATGGAGTTTGAGTTTCCTGTTACTGCCACAGTGGCTTCCAGTGTCAAGCTACAATCAAGAACATAAAAAATGTAACTGTAAAGAAGAAAAACCGAACATAGCTTTTATGGCATTTTAATTTACAGGTTGCTGCCCCGTGACAGATTCAGCGTTGCTCCGTCTGCTAATGTGATGCTTATGAGTTCAAAATGAATATTTGCAGGCAAGTGACAGACCTCGGTCTCATAATTGTGGGCTTCCCAAGATGCCCAAGGAGGCAGAAACAGGCAAGAACTGGGAGAAACCATGGCCGGCAGCGAGTTATTTGGATGTGAGGAAAGCCAGTGGAAAAACAAGTGCAAATCAGGATCAGTGTTAGCTAGCAGCACATTATACTTTGTCACAACATCCTGCTGCCAGTTTACATTTAAAGATAATTGTACACCACCAGTAAGACAAATTACACTTTTATGCTATAGTCTCTAAAGATGCATAAGAATAAGTAAAAATTTGCACTGACAGATAGATGCTAGTTCCTTACTACAATCACAGCTTCCCTTGATGAGAGAGTAATGGCAAAGAAATAGAGCTGACTTTGTTGGTCGTTTCAGATACTGAGGTCTCTCATTACTTCAAGTGCCAAAAACATACGAAGGCAAGAAAGCATAAACCTAAATTTTTCCTGAAAATTGAAGGCTTAATGTAACGAAGATCAAAAATGATAACATAATGTACTTTATTCTTCTTATGCAGCTACATGTCTTATGTATCATAAGAATCATATACCAGCCAATTATTGTTCTTAATGTCAATCATTCATCCTTACTGTTACTGGCTGTAGGCAATGCTAACGCAAAAGGATCGAGTCACTTTCATTTCTTTATATTTTGCTAGAAAAATTGTTATAGAGTAGATCCAGTGATTTCTTAAAACCTGGAAACTTAGATGAAAATAGAGTATATAAAGCAAAAACACAAGAGCACAATTCTAACAAGGTTGAAAGTCAATATTTGGCATGACCACCTTTATTCTTCAACACAGCCTGAACTCTTTAATGCAAACTTCTTTTAATTTCTTTCAGTAGTCTTCAGGAATAGTTCTCCGGGTTTCTTGAAGGACATTCAAAGCTCTTCTTTGGATGATGGCTGCCTTTTGTTCTGTTCTCTGTAAAGATGATCCCACACTGCTTCAATAATGTTGAGGTCAGAGCTCTGGGGAGGCCAATCCATGACTGACAGCATTCCACTGTTTGTTCTGTATGTCTTCCAGGTTTGCTTTTACTACACTGGCAGGCTAACTGGGATCACTGTCATGCTATTGCCAAGCACATGCTTTCCAGATGGCATTACATGGTGGATCAAAATGCGAGGGTACATTTTTGCGCTAATAATTCAATGACTTTTGACACCATGACAGAGCCTCCACTCCTATATAAAGATTGACAACAATAAATGAAGTTCAGATTAGCCATTAGACATCTCAGGCCCTCCAAGGTATGGAGGCTTATCTCCTCACACCACACTCCCTGCCGGTGGCTGATGCCCTCAGACGTCGGTGCGTTGGTGGTTCTCGGTGTCCGGGGCTGGGCGTTCAGGTGTATACCGGCTCACTCCCTGTGGCTGCTTGGTGGGGCCTGGTGCCCATGGCTCGGTCGGGCCCCTTCCGCGGGGTGGGGGGCCCTCAGGCCTCTGGCCTCTTGGCCTGGGGCTCGGTCCACTCTGGCACAGCTGGCTGCCGGCAGTGATCCAGGTGATTTTTTTTAGGTGCCCTTTCTCACTGTCCCTCTTCCCCTCTTTTTTTCTTTCTACCTTTCCTTCCTCCCTTTTCCCAGTCAAGTCTGTCCCGTCTGTAACAACTGAAAATAAAATAAAATAAATACCTAATAATAACAAAGGTCAATCAAATGAACAAATACGGCAAGGCCGTGATGATCCACTTGGTAAAGTAAATCCGTTGGGTATCTTTCTTGGCCTTCGGACAGTAATTCTGATGGCTAAAGAACCGAATGGGACAGGCAAAAAAAAAAAAAAAACCATTGATTTTGAGTCTAGTTCATGTCTAGTCTGGCATATCTC
>VUQG01027065.1:16546-27673 GCA_015106755.1 Etia nguti | reverse complement strand
TGTTATTTACACTTAGCTAGATTAATGCGATGGTGCTGTGTTTATTATGTTGCTCTCTTTTTTTTTGCCTGTTTTCTCTTTTTCTCTTTTTCTCTTTTTTTCTCAACAGGTGATCCGGGAGATTTTTTTTTTTCTTTTTTAAAGAAATGTCCTTTCTCACTGTCCCTCGTCCCCTCTGTTTTTGTTTTCTTTTATCTTTCTTTCTCCCTTTCCTATCCCCCAGTCATGTCTGTCCTGTCTGTAACAACTAAAAATAAAATAAAATACAATAAAATACAATAAAATAAATAATAACAACAAAGGTCAATCAAATGGACCAATACGGCAAGGCTGTAATGATCCACTTGGTAAAGTAAATCCGTTGGGTATCTTTGTTGGCCTTCAGACAACAATTCTAATGGCTAAAGAACCAAATGGGACAGGCAAAAAAAAAAAAAAAGCCATTGATTTTGAGTCTAGTTCATGTCTAGTCTGGCATATCTCAGCCTTTTATCCATGTTTCCTTCCTTAAAAATGGTGTCTTGACTGCCACCCCTTCACTGACACCATTTCTGATGAGGCTTTAGAGCGAACAGTTGATGGATCAGCTGAAGAGCCAGATGCATCCATCAGCTCCAGTATCAGGTTTTTGCTGGATTTTTTTCTGGTTTCTTAAGAACATGACTTTCAGACATTGTTGATCTGCAGTACATAGTTATTTTAAGGCCGGCCACTTCTTCTCTTGTCCAGCTTTTGTTCAGCTTACTCAGATTTTTTAAGGAACACAATCCAAAGCATGCCAAGATATGTCAAGCCTATCAGCTAATAGCGCTTTGGGAATCATTTTGCTGGCGCAAAAATTTTATGGCATTTTTCATGGATTCAAATAAACAAAATAAAATATGGGACAAATTGTGTGATAATGCGACAGGTGGTTCACAACAAATTGCCTAAAGATATAATTTAAAACTGGTTCTTTGCTTTGTTTTCTGTTAGATGTAGACACAACCCTGGTTAGGTGGATTTTTAATGCCTTAATAATTCATAGATCAGTGTTAAGAGGCTTAACAAGAAAAAAAAACATTCTCCAGTCAGGTACAATGACTGGACTGCAATGTCTAAAGAAAAACTTTAAAACACCTTCAGAAACTTTGGAGAACAATTGATCAAGATCATTTTTTAAAAACTGAAAAGAAAGTCTCTGAAAGGAAAAAAAAAATTAAAAATGAGGGGTGGTTTAAGATTTTTTTGCACAACCACTGAATGTAGCAACATTTGAGAGACAAAGAGACAATCCAAAGTATTTATCCTGGAGTATTTTAAGTACAAAATGCACTGATGGAAGTACAGCTACTATGACCTGCATTCTTTGCAGATTATGGCCAGTTGTAGGTGCATTTCAAATATCAACACGACTTATCACACAGTGGCAGGCCAGCACTGACTTGCATCAACATAGTAGCACAAAGTCACATTTATGGAGAAATTTCCAAGAAGTACAACTGCAGCTTCCTTCATTAAGACTTTATTCCAGCTGTCAGAAAGGCCAGAGGGCGGGTTACTGAAAACAGCCAGGAGGAGAGAGCAGGAAGGAATCCTTGGTGATCCACTCCTCCCTTCGTATTCTCCATGCTTGGAGTCTTAAAGTTAAACTAAGCTGGCAGACCAAGATAAGCCAGTTTTTCTATAACTTGAGGAAGAAGAAAAAAAGAGAATGCATACACATTCAAACATGGATTACCAGACAAAGACAAGGCTATCATGGTCACCACAAAGAAGCAGCACAAGAGAAAAATGCTATGGCTAGTTCTGATATTTTTTTAAGGCTGTTAATATGAAAAGTTTCAAAGTTGTTCAATAACTTTTTGGCTGTAAAGTCTCTTTACTTGATCACTTTCCTCAAGTGATTTCACATCAGCGGTGTATTAAATTACACTCTGCTTTCTGTCAATCATCTGACACCCACAGGAGCAAAGAGAAAGTGTTCACTTCATAAACTTTGTCATGTTGCAGAGAGAACGCTTAAATTCAAGCTTGCTGTTAAGAAAAAATATATAAAAATTAAAACATACAGACTGACAGAAGTAGAAATGTTCAGTAAATCAAAAAAAAAAATTCTTTCAATTGAAACAAGTCATAGCTTTGCAGTCTTTACACCGCTTCTAAACTAAATGTCACTTAACTGGCTTGAGAAAAGCAAGCTCTAATTACATGTTCTGTCAGTCGTCACTCCCATATGCTGTCACTGTATTCAATCAGACCTCCGATAACACCCACATCCACCAGAGGAACTGACTGAGAACCTGTGGGGTCTTTTTTCATTTAACCAGCATCTGGTTATTACTGCCACCTTCAACTTCATCGTGAAGCGAGTTTCTTGATAGCGCTGTCTTTCTAAGCCTGTTTTACTTTCCTGTTGTGGTTCTTCGGCATATAGAAGCAAGATTTTCTCCTCAGGAATATCTTGAGCTAAAAGACCAAAACAAATAAACAAAACAAGAAATAAAAAGTAAAACATAATTAAAACGAGTCTTTTATGGCACCCTCCAAGCCAAATTCGCCGGGGCTTAAAAGGATTGGACAGGAAAGTGAAAAAGAGTTCGTACTTAGTTGGGGAAAAAAAAGCTTAAGAGATATAAAAACCTCAGCAGTAAAGTCAAAGGAGAAATAAATCACAATACCACTTTCTCAGTTTGACTGACAAGCGATCTGTGATAATTCTAGTTCAAGAACACCACGGTAACGAACCACCACACGGGGTTTAAAACCAGGTCCACCAAGCCGAAGGACAATTGCTCAGCTGACAATGCCACCCTGCTGCCGGAAACACTGACTTTAAATTGGATCTCAGCCTAATCCTCTTTCTGTCTTCGGGTCTATGTCCTTGGTTTTTCAGATTTTCGAGGGTTAACTCCTAAATCGCCTGCGCCGGAGTACCAAAGCGACGGCAGAGGCTTCATATAGCTAGAGATAAGCTGGTGAGACTAGACTGAACTGCGGCGTGAGGTTTTTAATCAATGCCAGTGGATTTCCATGGAGGGAAGGGTGGACTGAGGTTATGCTAACAGTCTGATGTTTGTTAACAGAGCTGGTGAGCCAGTTCCTCCTCACTATTAACTCCGGGCTTGATCGATTTCCTGTTGCAGGGCAGTGCGCGCACACATTTACAAGGAACGAGCGTGAGAGCTCAGACTACAACATCGAGCTGAGACAAACTTATGCACGCAAGTCATCACCCGTGTTGACATCGAGGCATTCCTCCTGGGTCACCTGGGCAGTGGAGACTTGTCCTACAGTAGAGCTGTCAATGGCTGGACAACTGGCTTGGGTAAGTGGTGTCGCTGCTGCAGTGGAGTCAATAAAGTCCCCTGCTATTTAACAAGGCCCAGCAACAGCTTCGGGTCAAACGCCTTTTCATCTTCTTCAAGCTTTTGTTCTAGGGAGGATGGATCGATGGAACAAAGTTGTTGATGTACGTACAACGGCCCCGCTCAAGCATATACGAAAGGAGGGAACGATCATATACTCATTTAAATCTGGTCAATGAGGATAAAGTCACGGATAAAACTGCAATTCTGTCTTAATTAGCAAGCTATGCTTTTATCTGCAGCTCACACAAACATGTCAGCATGTGGTGGGCCCTAAAGCGACCCATTTGAGGCATGAAGCTTAAAGCTTTTAACGCCGTAATCAGTACTCGAAGCAGCTATAAGCACGTCGTGATTTCGATTTAGAACCTCTGATTGGTTTGATAGCGTAATGTATCTCGCAGATATTTGCCTGTGCTTCATGTGCACAGTGCTGCTTGGAACCCGGGGAACGCTGGCTGTGCTATGTGATCTATAAATAGGCCTCTTTGTGTTTTATCCAATAAAGCTCCAAAGTGAGCGGCAATAAAATGATGCATACATCATTAAGTTATACAGCAGCACGGCAGCCAAATGAGAAGTTTAGATTCTCACCAGGGGACTCAGACTCATTATACGGTATTATTGCATCTTGTCACGGCAATGTCCAAAAGCAGTAAGTCTGCGAGTCTCAACCCTCAGTTTAATTAAACCAGGTCACATTCACTTAAAAACCGGACCAACAACTTATTGTCTTAATATCAACAACTAATGATGTAATGACAGAAAAGTTTGACTATAAACTTCTTTTTTTTTTCTACAAGCTGAGTCAGAAAGTTAGCAGTGGATAAAGAGTGGGGCGACGGGGAATGGTGGGCCTCAAAATGAGAGCCCTTTCCAGGGGCTGGAGTGTGGGCCGGTCCCCCTCCCTGGAGTGCTTCTTTTCACTGCATAGATTTCAGCCCTTTCATATTGTAATGGTCATGGTGGCCTGAGGCTGTGGCGCTAACCTTTTAGCTGTGTGGGACGCATTATTCCCGACACAATGGGCACAATTTCTGTTTCGTTCGGCAACACTCGGCTTTATCTCTCTCTTTTTTCCTCTTCAAGACTTCTTTCTCGCTCGTCTTTTCCCGTCTCCAGCTCTCCCAGAATGTGAATTTCCTTCCCCCTCCAGCGCCCTGCCACCTGTTTGTTTCTATTCCTCTCTATACATTATTCCTCCTCTCGCACGCTCAATTAAACTATTCCAAACCTCTTTTTTTAATGCAAATTTCTGATATTGTATATGTAAACAGCTCACAGCGCAATTCGCCGCGCCAAGTACTGTGCCTTCTGTCTGCGTGCGCTCCCTCTGACTGTGCGTGCACCTGTTTTGTGTGTTTGCATGAGCGTGTGCACTGCTGGTGAAGCTGGTGCCCGCATCCAACTTTGAGCCCGTCTGGGCGCTCGCCTGCAGGCCTGCTCTGCTTGTGCATCTGTGCTGATACAGTACCACTGTTGTGCGTTTAGTGTTGTGCGTCTACGCTGGGCTTTCATCCGCCCATCACGCTCACGAGGATGACTCCATTAATGTCCCCTGAACGCAGCAACTTCTTTACCCAGCTCCCTGCAAGCGGAGGTGGCTGTGGGGGGGTCAAAGATTTTGAGGTGAAAGGTAAAGAGTGTTGAATGACACGCGGGTTTGTGTTACAGCTGCAGTGGCAATGACAGCGCTGTATTTTTTTAATTTTTTTTTACAGTCCAGCAGAGTCCTGAGGGGGCCCTGCAAAGCCAACATCAAAGGCTTAAACAACAGCACGCCTGTTTATGCTGCAAAGAGAGCGCGACTAGGCGGGCTAGTTAATCAGGGGTACGCAGCATAAACACACACCCACACACACACATTAGTAAACATGTCCTGCATGCATACAAATATGCATAAATAGGCACTCTGGTGCTCTTTTTTGCAGTTACTTTGACACATCCTGCATGCTCTTTAACAAACGGAAAACTACACGCACACATATTCACAAAAAAAAAAAGAATCAAAGCCATTCAAGTAGGCCTGCAGGCCCCGAGAAGTGGCCCAGGTGAGCGCTCTCTCCAAGCCCACTCCATTATGACCATCTCCACACAGGCACCTCAGCTAGAGCTAATTAACGGCCTATTACTATGCAGATATATGCAGGGCCAAGAGCAGAGCGCGAGCAATAAATTGGCCTGATGAACGAGAGAGAGGCAAGGAATGGGAGGTGTGCAGGGGGCAGAGACGGGTTGGGGCCAGGCGACAGAGAGATGGGTAAAGTGAGGAATGGGAGAGGAGACGTCAACAGGCAGACAAGAGGACAGTGGGACAGCAGGAAAAGAAAAGAGGGCTGTAGACTGCAGGGAGTGAGGATCGGATGGTAGCGGGACAAGGATGCTCTTTATCGTAAGTCGCTTATAATCCTGGTGAATCAGAATTTAAAAGCTACTGTCATGACTGGTAGTTTCGAGCGGGAGTTTTGTACAGGCTAAGACACATTAGGCCTTTTCCTTTATTTGTTATGGGTCTACAGCCACATAGGTTAAAAATGACAATTCTGCACACGTTTACATGTAAGAAACATTGTCAGGATGCCCCTAATTCTATTAGGATATAAAACAGATGTAGACATTGGGAGAGGAAGTGATACTGCCTTCAGTCAATGCTTGCCAAGAGTAAACAATAAATCTACTTTAGTTATACTACAGATGCTTTTTTCATTTCAGGTGTATTGATGCAATTGGGAGTCTGTGCCAGGTGGAAGTGAATCGAATGCGAGAAAGAGAGGAAAAGTGTGTGCGAAACTACAAGCACTGACTTCAGGGGGAGCAGCCAAGACTCATTTAGCAAATGACATTTTATTTATTTTCATTTAACCTTTATTTAACAAGGCAGGACAATTAGGAACACATTCTTTCATTCATTATCAGGATGATCTCAGTACTCTGTCACTCTCTCTAATACCCCCTAGCCCTCCCCTTCCTGTGTATGCACAATGAGGATCTACTTTACTGGTGTGAGAAGACAAAAAAAGAGAAGAGCGTTTTTGATAGAAATTCACAGTGAACAGTGAAAACAAGGACACGTTTAGGAGTTGGTGCAGTATGGATGGCAGCTATGGAAAATAGCTAAGCTGGGTTTATCAACAATGAACTTCAAGACAAAACAAAAGGTTTTTCCTTCCCACTGTCGCCAAGTGCTTGCTCAAAGGGGGTCGATGATTGTTGGGGTTTTCACTGTATTATTGTAGAGTCTTTACCTTACAATATAAAGCACCTTGAGGCAACTGCTGTTGTGATTTGGCGCTGTATAAATAAAATACAATAGAATTGAATTGAAAATACTGTTTACCTCTCCTTGTTTCCTGGTTTGCACCTTCTTTTTTAAGCAACAGACGTAGACATGCATATAAAAAAGCTGCTTTCACAACAGTGTTGAAAAGTCTATCAGTATTCCTATACTTAAATTAGGGATAATATGTTTCCTGGGAACATGAGTGACGTGTTTTTCCTCCCAAGCTTGGCTGCTCTTCTAAGTCTTCCATGGTTAAGAATCGATTTATTATTTCACTCACCAGTAGTCCCTTCATTGCTTGAGATTTAATTAACTAATTGATTTGTAAAAAGCTTGAACAGATTGAATACTGAATTAGAAACGGCTGCATGGTTTTCTCTTGATTCCTGTATTAAACCAATTATTTACACCTGCAGGTAAGTAGCAGTATTTTAGCATTTTTTTCTTTTGGAACTCCAGTCACTCGTTGATTTTCATCTTGCATCTGACCGGCATTACCATCTTTGTATCGAGGTTTTGCAGACATCTGTCAACTAACCGTGTGATGTTAACTTTTGGATGTGTGACAATCATGGTGACAATGAAAGATCAAGTAAATAAAGGTCCAGTTACACAGGCCAGGACCATCTGGCACCCAGCAATCTGAATTCTGAATTCTGGACAGGTTTTGAGCCGGCAACATCCAAAAAGCACTGCCAACCAGTCAAGAAATATGCATTTGTTGTATCACATCCAATATGGATGACAACTCTTGAGCAATGAATGATGTCATCGGGAAACCTCAATAGCTATCTAAAAGAGCGTTAAAGCAATTTAACAGAGAAAATACATATAAACTGATATAAACTCCCCCCATCCTACTTAGCAACAAGCTCTCGACTTACGATTGGTGGACGCTGCAGTTGTAGAAGACAAAATCCGCACTGGCGAACTTCTTCCCAGTTTCCTTCGACTTTAGATACAACTTTATTATGCGTCGGTCACCTACAAAGTCAAACATGACAAACACATGGTGTTTTATTAGTGTTTTCTTTACAAACAATGTCAAATGTCCAGGACGATTAAAACCCATTGCATAATAACCAATCCAAATAAATGAATCCATGTTCTTTTAATGTTAAGAAGGTGTGCATTAACATTTAAAGATCTGTGGAACTTTACAGGTACAAACTCAACAACAGTGTTTTACATTTTAGTTATTTGAACAGGTTTTAGGATCAAAAAGTACTCTTTCATACAACAACACTGCTATCATCACACTAGGAGTAGCAGTGCATTGTACTGGTAAATTTGAATTATTAACGCCTTTCCTGCAATCTTCAAATCAGTGGGCGTGATTGGACCCTCTGGTGAGACAGTTCTGACCTCCCGGCCTTTATGTATGACACCCTACTCTAAACTCCACTCTATATTTTCATGGTCCATCTATAGCTTACAGTTCGTATATGGAAAATGTTTCATGACCCCAGGATCAACCCGGTCCTAGTCAATGCATACGCTTTCACTGTTCCTGTAAATCTGCAGTTTTGGAGTCAGTATTTCTGCTGGAGAGTGAAAAGAGCTGTGAGCAGAATCAATTTATTAGAGTTACTCAGTGGAGAAAACACTTACAGCTGTCTATATACATTCATGGGCTTTCAGCAGTATGTTTATAAATGTGCTCATTCTAATTTTGATAATCGAGAAGCAATGGGTGAAGCTGAAGAGAAAAATGTCTTGTGTCTCACACAGCTGAATAAACTGTCAAATTAAGCAAACAATTCATATTTAGCATCAAACAAAACTGTTCAGCTGAAAAGCCCATCATCGTCTCCCCAAAACAAAAGTTTGATAGAGGGCTGAAATGTACAAATGCAAAAAGTGACACTCTGTGATCTAATAATGTATGTCCAACTGAAAGCAGGACTAAATTACTGCAGCAGATTGAAGAAGGCTTCACACAGCAAACACGACTGAAATACTGACGTCATTTTTCTGGTCAAAACTGGTTACCACACGACCGCAAGAACTGAACCGTAGACGGACAGAGGTTGCCATTGCTATCATGTAGAATAGACGTCTAGTCAGACCATTTCTTACAAAGTGATAAATATAGATCAGACTATTGCAATGAACGAATTAAAAGCATTTCTTCAGATCTTTTCTAACATATCTTTTGTAAAACAAGGACAACTAATCTGAACTCAGTCCCCCGCTGAACCTTTCCATCCACACCCCCCTATCCCTCCCAATGACCATGAACATTCACCATATGCTATAGTTTTAGGACACTGACATAACATAGTCTCTGTTATAGTGTGTACACTGTTCACTGTTATAGTCTGTTCAGAGAGTTACGCTTCCACTACTGCAGATATATTCATAGGACTCTGTAGATCTGTTTACCTCACACCGCTACATCTGTATATATTTAGCACATCTGTATATCTGCTCATGTGTATAGCAATATAGAACATCTGTACATCTGTACATTTGTCTGTAGTTCATCTGTATATTTGCTCTCTACTTAACTTATCTGTATATAATTGCTCTATTGCACTTACTACTCTTGTTCTTCTGATTAGAAGCAAACTGTATTTCGTTACCCTGTATTTATACATGTGTAATGACAATGAAGTTGAATCCTAATCCTAATCTGGTTAATGCGTGGCTGTGAATAGATGGCCACACGTCTTCTAGACTAGTATTACCGGACCAATACTTTAAAGACTGTCAGACTGCTACTGTACATGCATTGCCTTTCTACCTATGATGTTAGCATCACACATCCAGAGATGCAGCTGCTTGAGAGCAGATCAGTACAAATGGGCCCAAAAGGCTGAGATCATGATTTTTACATCTCATTGTTTCTGTTGAGAAGAGTTTATTTAATTCTACACGAACTGATAAAAAAAAATTGATACAAAAGCTTTTTTTAATAGAGTAAAACCTTTCGCTTGGAAGGATGTCCAAGCTACATTTGAGAACCTTAAGCCAAGAGCTGCGTGCACAGGCAAAACTTTCATTTTGAAACTATTTTTCAACCATTACTAGAAATCAAGAAAAGACCACCAGAGATGGATATTTAATATCAAAATGTTTGCTGGGTGAGGTGCTCATTGATTTACTTAAACCTATTATTTTTAAAACTAGTCATAATATTTAATTGTGGGTACAAAATTCTGTTTCACTTCTCATGAAGGTGCTATACTAGCCTTTCATCCAACTGTAAGTAAACGAGCAAGCTAAGACATTTAACAAGTTAGCTCCTGCTAATATAATTCTCAAGTGTTACCACTGCACTGTAACTGTATACAACAGCGTATAGATTAATAGATAAAGCATTGCAGTTATTATTTTAGTCCACTATGACTCAAGTAAGTAGCCTCAGAATAATTCAACACGGTCGTAACCCAAGCTAACAGGAGCTGGGGTCAAAATAGTAGCAGTTGTTGAATTTGCTAGCTCACAGTATATAAGGGGAGGAGGTAGTGAATGTTGCTGTCACCACTTAGGGACAAAAAGTGACTTTAAGGGTGTCCTGGCACCAAAGCATCCTTTTGTTAAGGCCTGTGTATTGTTTTTTTTTATGTTTCAAATGCTAGTGCTGTATTTTCAGAATAGAGTTTGCTGAAAAGGTAAGAAATGTGACAACAAGGTGTGTTTTTCATCTGAATAAAAGCCTTTTGTGTGTGGCTGACCAGATTCTGTGTCAAAGTACATCAGCGCAGTGTTGCCAACTCCTCAGTAAGGAAAATCGCTATTGGTTGTCCTAAAAGTTGCTAAAAGTCGCTAAATGACGTCATCACCTAATTTGCATAATTGGTCTTGCCTATGTAATTGTAATAGACGCTGTAGGAGAGAGAAATAACATCGTGGAAGAGACATAAAGTGAGTAAAAAAGCACGCTAAAAACATTTAAAATATATTTAGAACTACAAATTAAATTTCTCTTTTCTCTTCTCTTATTATTGTTTTCAATAATTCCAACCCTCCTCCTTTATACGGACTTGGGACCGGCAAAAGTGACCCGAAATAGGCACTCTGGCTGAGTTACTTTTTTTGGTGTGTGTGTCTTTTTAAGTAGTTTTAAACCTTTTGATCCACAAAAAGTAACAGTAAAAGAATAACATTTTTAACCATTAACAATCGAAATGGACATAGCAAGCCTCACCGGACAGCTTCAGTCGAAATCGGATGTACAAGATGGAGTAATGGCTCTGCAAGGACATCCGATTTCTAAGTTTGCAATGATTGAAATGATGTATTTTATGCGCTAAGAAAAATGTACAGTTACCGCTGCTCCCACCCTGCGTTACAGTCCGGGGGGGCAGCGGCTTCGCTCATGCGCGATTCATTTGCAGTTTGTAAGCGTAGGGGTGAATATCTCCTGCTCTGACATCAGCTAGGGGGCACTGCTGCGTGAGGACTACCTGCCGCCTGTGACCGTTTTCGCACGGGCGAGGTGCCCACGGCAGCACTCGCTGCTTGTTGAGAGTAGGAGCGATACGAGTTGCTTTC
>VUQG01027065.1:0-11293 GCA_015106755.1 Etia nguti | reverse complement strand
AAAACCCCCTTTTCATTAAAAAAAAAAAAAAAAAACATCATACGAACAGTAAAACAGCGGTGATAGTGTGATGGTCTGGATCTGCCTTGCTAGTTCAGGATGACTTGCTGTAATTGATGGAACTATGGAGAATGTCCGGCCATCAGTTCATGCCCTGAAGCTCAAGCGCACTCAGGTTTTTCTTTATACCTAAAATATGTTAAGTGTGAAAAATATGAAAAAAAACAAACTATGAAAACAGGAAGAGAGAGGATACTTTTTCACAGCACTGTATGTAAGTATGTGCTGGTAAGCCCAAACACCAAAGGGGTAACAGAACGTTAAGTATAGGAGGTGGAATATGTCATAAATGGGGGTTCAGACTTGATTAACAAGAAGACAGGGATGGAGGGATGAGGTGGAGGTTAGGGCTGAATGTCACTGAATAGCAAGCTGAAGTTGTGTGTCCCATCCCCTGTAGGAGCCTCATTGGTATGTGAGAGAGTGCATCTCCTCTCTCATCTCTATTCTAAGCCTATAAAGTGCAAGCTGCCTTTTTGCTTGCCAGCCAAACACTCACACAAAACCCACAAATAAACTCAAAAGCCTGCCAATAAGCAACCTCCTCTCCACTGTGTTTGCTCCTCCTTGGTTTCAGACAACATAGTAACAAAAAAACTTTTAACTGTCCCCATAAAGTTTATGGGTTTTTTTTCTTGTTTGTTTTGGTGGGTTTTTTGTTTTTTAAGTCTTACAGGTGATTGGTTTTAGTAGTTTTTTGCACGACCTCTCCTGGCTCTCTGTGAATTTGATGCATGGAGGAATCCCAGGAGATAGAGGGAAAGAAAGGGTAGATTAGTTCAGGAGTAGAGGAGTATAATTAGCCTGAACAGCAGAAGGGGATTTATGCTCTGCCGGCTGCCCTCTGCTTCTGCTACCTTCCACCCTCCTCCCCTTTTGTCCTTCCCTGGAAAGCAGTGCTTCTCTCAGTTGTCGATAGTTCCACTGACGATGTGTGTGTGTATTGGGGGTCTGTGTGCGAATGTGCGTGAAGGGACCTGGGCCTGTTCTCACCTCTAGTGTAAACAGTGTTTGTTTCAGAGTTTATGCAGACAGTGACTCAGCTGTTTGTGATTCTGCAAGCTTTGCACTGTGCAGTTGCCTTGAGTCCCCAATGTGGCTCTGCAGAGGACAGTGGGCTTATCTTATATGTAGCCACTGCAAACATCTCCGCACAGGAGCACATGTGAGAGCATCTCTTTGTGATCCTGAGTGACCTGGCACATTAAAAGAAGGATCCTTCCCATGTCAGCATTTGGGAATTATGCTTTGGAGTCTGTCAGAGCTTTAAAAAGTGCCGCGAGGGGTCTCTCTCTCTGGATGACAAAGTTTGTTTGAGAGGGGTGAGACCAGCAGCCAGCTCTAATGTCTCTCCATGAGTTTCTTCGGGAGGGCGGTGAGGCGTCGTTCCGGATCATGAACCGCCTCAGTCATCTTATGCAGAATTTGGACATCTCTGGACTGGGCTCGGCTTTCCCTTTCAGCCCTGCCAGCCGCAAGAACTCCTGGAGAGCCTGGGATGGTAGGACTGAGAAAAAGAGAGAGTGTATTCTGTGTGAGAGTGAGTGTGCATGTGTGCACGTTTACTTGCAACTTTGTGTGCACATGTGTCTGTGTGCCTGTGTGTGTATTTGCGCATAATATATTTTTCTTTGAAGCTCTGGCTAGAGTATGTAGGGCATCACGCCCAGAGCCTCACATACAGTGTTTCCTGTGGGCTTCCCTTGCCCCCACCCCTTGCTTGGCTGTTTCTGTGTCTTGATGTGTATAACATTTTGTGTGTCAGTGCATGACTGCGCAGCTTAATCAGCTGCTTCAGTATCCAACATGCCCATCTCGGCAGCTGCACTGACGTTTTTCCATAGTAGCAGTGAGAAATTCTTCAGCAGATGCAGAAACTGCAGCACAGAGCAGCAGAAGAGCTGGTGCAAAGGAATGGAAACTGCTGATTAAAGCTGCTGAGCTAACAGTTTGATGTCGTCTCAGCCAGATTGTTGCCACTTTTACTAACACACAGCGAGAAAAGAAATGGTGAAGACAACCAAGAAGAGTGTTTCTCAGTGGGATAGTGGGATGCCAATGGTCCCGCTTAAGCCATGTGAGTCAGGGGTCTGTTTTTCAGTGTTTTTCTTTATCTGGGAGATATAGAAAGCAGCTGTTTTCAGCTATTCTCCTGCTGACTGTCTATATAAATATTTTAAAACCTTTTGTATTCTTCATATTCTCATATCTCATGTTTCTCTTTGTGAGATCGCCTCACCTCAAAGTTGTTAGATATTCATGCAGTGCTTGCTGTAGGTTTTACTTCTACATATACAATTTTTGCATATGCTTTATCTTGCATGATCTGAACACACAGTATGTGCATTTTTGTCTGTACCTGAAGCTATGAGATTTCAGAGGAAGGTTTTCATTTCCTGTCCTCCCAGCTCTGTTTAAGTCATTAGCCATGAGGAGAATTTGAGAGCGGGATCTCTGGTTTTTTAGATGTTATGTTTTGTAGACTGAGACTGCTAACTCTGATACCATGGAAAATTCTCAGAAGAAAAGATTAGCAAATGTTTTGGTGTAGTAGTTTTGTGTGATTTCGTGCATTTGTAAGTAACTCATACAAATAATTGATCTGCCAGTCCTTCACTCTTCTTGTTGATCAAAGTGATTTCTGCACAGCTGTCTCAGCCTTTATAATAACATTTGTAGACAGTGAAATTGTAAACAGAAGTATGCTAATCGGCCACTTTATAAGAACTGCTCATTGATGCAAATATTTCAGTGCATTTACTCGCCATCAAATTGCACAATAACATTAATAAATAAATCTCAATATAAAGGTATAAAATATAAAAATATAATCTAGGATATGTACCCATAATAATATAAGAGAAATTAGTCCATATGCATTATTATAGTTGAAACTTTACAGAATATTAACAACGGAGCGGAAAACCCGTCTAAATCATTATTCCAGGCATTAAATTGCCCTGCTCTAAATATATAGATGTGGAACATTTAAAGAAATTTGCCTTGTACACAAAATAAGGAAGAAAGTAGCCCGAAAGGCTGGTCCAAGTGTTTCAGAAACTACTGATTTACTGGGATTCTTCCATAAAATCATCTCTAGGGTTTATAGGGAATGATCCAAAAGAAAGGAAATATCCAGTGAGCGGCAGTTCTCTGGGTGTAAATGCCATGTTGATCTCAGTAGAGCATCTCTGAACATGTCAAACCTTAAAGCAGATGGACTACAATAGAAGACCACACCAGGGGCTATTCCTCTCAGCTAAGAACAGGAAACCAAGGTCACAGTTTGCACGGGCTCACAAAAATCTGACGTTGAGATTGGAAAAACGTTGCCTGGTCTGAATCTTTATTCCTTTGATTCCTTTTAAGATTTATTTTGGGGCTTTTTTGAGCAGAAAGAATCAGAGAGAGGGAGAGAGAGCAAGGGAGGACATGCAGCAAAGGGCCACAGTTTGGACTCAAACCCCGCCTGCTGTGTTTTAGCCAAAAGGCATGTAGGTTCCACCACTGAGCTAAACTTGCACTCTTACTTTCAGTTTATGATGCAACATTTGAATAGTTGAGTCAGAATTTTGTGTAAACAACATGAAATTATGACTCCATCCTGCACTGTACCATTCAGGGGGTTTGTGGGGGTATATTGATATTGAAGATGTTTTCATGGCCCACTTTGGACCTTAGTACTGACAGAGCATTGTTTAAATATCACAGTCTGTCTGAGTATTGTTGTTGACCATGTGTCAGTGTACCCATCTTCTGATGGTTGCTCCCAGAAGGATAACCTTCTATCTCACAAATCTTCTCAAACTGCTTCCTTTAACATGACAGTGAGTTCACTGAACTCAAGTGGTATCCACAGTGACCAGATCTCAGCCCAGCAGAACACCTGTGTGATGTGGTGGAAACAAAGATTTACCCAAAATAGGGGTGGGGTGTGTATGTGTGTGTGTGTTTTTAACCGTTTTATGCAGCATGTTTTCTTTTATTCGACTGACACTGTGAGCTGATCTGACGGACTGTGCCTTGTTTGACTATCTTGCTCACTTTAAGTTGCATAGTTTTCCAGTCTAGTGGCTTTAGCTTTGAACTTATAAAGTTTATGGCACCGATAACCTACATGCCCTTGGTCATAAAGCAAATGCACACGTTAAACACAAAGCACACCGATGCAGAGGCGAGCTGCACACACTTTACACAAGTATATGTTCCCCAAGCCATTTAGCACCACTGGATCTTGGTTTAATAGATATTGGCTGAATTAGGAGACAGAGAATCAAGTCTATTAGCCTTTTTTAACTGAAATGTATCTTTTGAACAACTCACTGTAATGGAATCTAAATTGCCACTTTGTATTAAGAGACAGCGTCTTTCTTTGAGAGGTCTCCTTAGAATTAAGTCTTTCAGTAAGTTTGTAAGAATGGGGTCTTTTGAGCGGAGTAAACAAGAATAGAGGCTTTGAATGGATCGAGTCAGTGAATAGTTAAATAGGGATGCAGGCAGTCTGAATGGGTTGGTCAGAATGGAGGCTTTGTATTTTTAGTCCACATTTCCTGAGATAAGGCGGACGCGGATCGCGGGTTTTGTTGGCGTAGGTAAATGAGCAGTGGAAGCTGCAGTACCTTTCATAACCAAAGTGACATACAGCAGCGCAATGTAGAACCTATTTCCCTATTCTCGATTAGTCATAAAGAGGCATGACTACTTCCTTTTTATTGGTCAGACTGTCATTTATGTAAAGTTGGAGGCATTTTAGCTAGTTAGATAACTGTCTTAGGGGAGGTATAAAGGTAGTTGGACCAGGAGAGAGGGTGGGGTCTAGCAGTACACTGTAGCTTTTGTATACATGGAAGGTAACCTGAGGTTGCAATAGGAAGTCCTCTCAGTTACTGCGGCTGTGGGCTGTAGGGCACCTGCAGCCTGACCAAGAGGTTAAATGTAGTGTCTGGCGAAAGGTAGAGTCAGAATGAGAGGGAAATTGTTGTTGTGATATTGTTTGTGAAGCTACATGGAAGAAATGCTGGAGAAGAGAAGTGAAGGAGACATAGACTGGGAAAGGAAGATGGGAAGAGAGGAGATAGCAGATTTTGGCTCCTTGATGGATGTAGACATCGAGGTTGAGCTCGATCCTGGGTTTTGCATTGAAATGGACTCAGAGGTGACTCTAGCGGGACAGGTGAGTGCAGGCTCACAGGAGTGCTCTGACAGTGAGGAAGTGGACTGGTTTGTGATTAAAGGACACACAGATTCTCTGCTTGTGGGTGAAGACATGAAAGAGGGAAGGGAAGCTAAGATTGAGGCTTATTACAGGTCAAAGGAGAATGGAGAGACTGACGAAAATGCAAACACAGATATGGAAGATCAGAGGAGCAAAGAGGAAATGGTAGAGAAGGTATTGGATGCATTTTTGGGGCCAAGGGAAGAAATTGGGGTTCATGTCCGGCTCACTCTTGAGGAGGTGGAAAGTTACTACAGATTTTCTTGCCGTTGCAACTGGTTGTGTGGTAAGTTGTATCATTTTATCTATTTATTCTATTTATAAAAAATATTCATTCTTCATCCTCTCTTTCTTTTTGATTCTTGTATTACATTGACAGTCAGTTTAAGTAATGTTAGGTTCTGGTATCTTCAAGGGGATCTCTTGTAATCATTTAGACATGATATTTTAATTCTTGGACTCAGCTTCAAATAATTCTTATTTTTCTTATACTGTGCGTTTGTGCAGGCCCTCAGCTTATCCATGGTCAAAGGAAGTTGCTTTAGTTCCTCTCCCTTCTTTTTCTTCTCGAGTGTCACCTTTGATAAGAAAAGAAAGGCTAATACTTAGTTCTCTCTAAAAATACCAGAGGTTCAGTGAGCATCATGGCACTGAATTTGGAAAAAGGCCAGAAATGACAGACATCACAATGTAAACCCAGTAAATTCCACATTTGTTCAATAATTTGACCAAAGAAATTGTGATTAGGTGCTGAGCCACCACAAAGTGCCAGAGCAGCATTAGTGCAAGCTTGCAGAGATGCTAGAAGATTCTGTAAATCTCTTATGTAAATCTGTAAATCTTATCCCCCCACCGCACTATTTGGATATGCCCAAAAAAAATGTCACTTAGGAGCAACCAGGAGCCCAAACCACATCACCTGGCTGCTTTTGAAGTGGAGGAACCACAGCTTTTCATCCTTTTTCTAAGACCTTCAGCTGAAGCTCTGCTGCTTGTATCATTTTTCTTTTGTTCACTACCCACATAGCCATAGGCGAGGGTAGGAACATAGATCGACCAGTAGATTGACAGCGTAGCTTTCACATTCAGGTCTCTCTTCTCCACATCAGACCGGTACAGCTTCAGCATCACTGCAGGCGCTGCACCAATTAATCTGTTAGTCTCCTGCTCCACTCTTTCCTTACTTATGAACAAAATCCGATATACTCATAGAGCAATTTATTTGCTTTTTATACTAATAAGCTTAGTGACCTGTTGTATCTTATTAATGGGAATGCTGTATTACTAGGAAACCACTCCAAGTAGGATAGAAATGTTTTATTCTAAGATGAAGTCTCAGTTTGGAGTGATTTGCAGCAAACTTTTCTTCAGCGGGCACAAGTGAGCCTAAACTATGACGGCAAAATGTTCAAAAAAAAACATCAAGTCCCTTCACTATAAGTCACAATGAGCTAAGATAGGGGTAAATATCACCCCTTGCCTTCCTCCAACCATTTGCTTTATCTCTGCTACTCCTTCTCCTTCATGACCCCTTAATCACCTTATTCCCTTTTGTTGCCCACCCAAACCCCCACTCCTCTGCTTCCTGCCCCTTCCTGATCCCAGCTGTTAATTATTTGAATTTTATATTTTTTGAGTACATTTCTATAAGATCACATAGAGGGAGTGGATCAAGTGAACAGGTCTGGCAGATGAGGCGATTTCTTAACCATGTAAATTAACAAGATAATAGGCAGTTTGTTTTGCTACGTGTGTGTGTGTGTCACTCGGGCCTGTCAATTCAGGATTTCTGTCCTCTCCTTTAGTCCTGCTTAATCTGTGTCAGTAGTGGCAGGCAGTCCAGGTGTGTCACTGTGACCCACTAAAGTTTGACCAGTTGCCCACAAACGTGTACGTGAGTGGACGCTAATCCCAGTCCTTAAGCTTTCTAAAGAACATTAGCGCCTCACCCAGCAGGTGGTGTGTATGTGAATGGGTGTCTGTATGTGAATATGTAGGGACTATTGAAATAACTTGAAGATTATTTAGAGTGAATATTTTTTGTAACAGACATAGTTACTGTATCACTAAAGCGCAGAATGCTTTAATAATAGCATCTCAGTCATCTTAATGTAAAGAGTGCTCTGTTACACGTACATCCTTGTCTCACTTTAGGTCAGTGGTTCTTAACCTGGGTTCGATCGAACCCTAGGGGTTCGGTGAGTCGGTCTCAGGGGTTCGGTAGAGCCTCTGCCGTGACATGCACGGCTCATTTTGTGCGCCAGTAAAAAACATATCTATGTCTTGAATTTGAAAAAAATCATATTATATTTTTCACTAAAGAGGGGTTCAGTGAATGCGCATATGAAACTGGTGGGGTTCGCTACCTCCAACAAGGTTAAGAACCACTGCTTTAGGTTGTTTTGACACCCCAGATACTCTGAGGAGAGAAAATACAAAGAAAGCCAGACTGGGAAAAAAAAACTTCATAGTTTCAGTGTCTTGTAGTATCTGATACTGTTTCAGTTCAAGCCAGAGGGGCTTTTAGCATTGTGCATGTGTCAATAGTTTATGCAAGCATGCGAGAAAATTCTGATCTATAGAGTAAGGAGTATCGGAGAGAAAAATGGTATGAAAATTTTGAGACTCTAATAAAATAATGTGTAATAATAATAATGCATAATGGAAGGTACTCATCCATAAGGTTATGTTTACAAAACAAAACAAAAAAAGCCGTTAAAAAGGAGCCAGATTGGACATTCAGGAGGACACTTTTCCGTAACCGAATAGCCCCTTTCTCTAGACAGTGCAGCTATTGCCAGCCTGGGTCGGGGCTGGCTTTGATTTGATCTGCGTGGGAGATTCTGGGTACAAGGCGTGGCTGGGCAGGTCAGAAAGTGGAAACTCTTGGAGGTTTCTGTGTAAACTTGAGCCCATTAGAAGCTTGCGAGCACCTGTGAGAGCTTTCCAGATGGCTAGCCTCATGCAGCTTTGTGTCCAATGACCTCAGGCACTGCTGGCCATTATCGACGCAACAACACTGCTTTACCAAGTTACGAACATCAGATATGGTAATTTATCTAAGCCTATATCCACTTGCTTGGTTGCTTTTATTAAGAAGCCATTTGCGGGCGACACCCTTGCTTGAGGTTAATTTGAGAGAAAAGAAGAAACGAGAGTTTTTGTTCCGATTAACATCTGTAGGGGTCAGTCAGTAGATATGCTTTATTATCGCTTGGCCTTAAAAGCATTGAAGGGACAAAACTAACTCAGTTCAAAGAAAAGATGATTTTTACTAAAACAAACTGAGGTTCAGTCAGTCAGTATCTAATCAGTATTGTTTATCCACCTACATTTAGGCCTACAATGTACAATAAATTTGTCCAAGCTTAGTACTACAGAAACATGTCCAGTGAAGGAGATTATGAGTCCGATTATTTGACTGGTGATGGTGACTGAAGAGCACGTCGGGTCAGGTTTTTGCTTTTGAAATGTACACTTTACTGAACTTCGAACACATGCGTCAGTGTATTCCTGGATGTGGCAGATTAGTGTAATCTTGGAGTCCACCTCAGAGGTCTCCGGCTGTCATGCAAGATTTAAAACCACCTGCTACAGTAAACAGAAGCTGTACAGGACCACGTGTGATAGACTTCACAGAGCTCATGCCACTGTGGTGCACTCCCTTTATTGCTAATTTGGTTTCTTACACATAAGGTGGCGATAAAAACAATGCTGAAAACCTATTTTCTTAGCTGTCTTGTTACTGATTAACTTCTTAAATGACTTTTTGTCGAGTTTGTTTAATGCTGCTTTCTCCTAACTCCTCTTAACAGCTTGACCTATCAAGCTCCAGCTGGAAGAAGGCCAGTGTGTATGAAAGAATCTTAACATCTGAAAATTACCAGGACTAACGGCATTGATTTGTTTACTCTTAATAGTACTTTTTGCTAGGTCACAGTTATAGTCAAACACAATACGATTAAGCCAATGCCATGTCATTCCTGAACACGCTAAGCAATCATTCATAGTACAGGCTATAAAACATTTTGAAAATCTGGTCAAGAGCAGTTCTTGGTGTTTGAAATGTTGTTGTTCATTGTTGGGCTGTTTTAAACTGACCACGTGTTCTTTTCTTGGCTTGCATGTGCCTTGCATTTTTAGTTTATACACACAATTTTAAAAAGATGCTTAATAATCCATTTTATTAGATTATTTCATTAAACTACTATTATGGAGAAAAAAAACATGAGTACTCATAGGTCTGTGAAAGGGCTCTGCTCTATAAAATCAACAACAAGAAGAGATTAGATTAACAACAAGATTAGATCAAATATGGACTGAGAGGGGAAAGGGCAGCAGTAACAGGGTCAAGTGTTACACACCCAGTTGCTCGAAACAGAAACAAACTGGAGTGATTACTTACTTTGCACATACTTACATCAGTTTTATCCCTATGGGTATGAGTGAAAAATTTACATGTTTCCTGTTTTATTTTGAAAGTCTTGTGTTTCTTTGTTCAAAGTGTTTAATTTTACTCTTCCCCTGTGACCCTTCCTTCTGCGTTATGTTCGTTTAAGAGTTTTTTATGATTCCGCTCAGGTCATGTTCCTGTTTTTTCATCATAGTTATTTGAACGTTCCTCCTCAGAATCATGTTCCTGTCTGGAGTCATAGTTATCATAGTTTAATCATAGTAACCACAGTTTAGTTTCCCTAGTTTAGGTTTTAGTTCAGTTTTTGCTCCTGTTCTTCTTTTGCCTTTTGTATTCATCTTTAATCAGCCTGAATAAACGGTTTGCTTTTTGTTTGAAATGCAGTTCCGTCTCCGTCCGTGTCTGCACTTGGGTCCTCCTTTTCACGCTACACACAGTCAGCTCCTGCTGGCTGTGACAATCTATTGGGGGCAATTGTAACAGTTAAACTGAAGGCACTTTGTTCTTTGTTTTCTTTAAAAGGACATATTTCACTACACTATGAAAATGCATATTTTGTGTAAAATAGTGGGATTTTTTAAATGTGTTAAAACAATATTAGCTTACATATGGACAGGAGAAAAAGAAAGGAATAGTCTGTAGGTATATCAGCATGTTTACATGATCTTATTATATTATTTGATCAAAATCTGCCTTCTGGTGTTATCTTAACATTAATTAATATCTGTTGTCAATACTAACGTAAGATAGGTTAGAAACTTGTTTCATCATACCATCATCATACATTTAAGTTACCTGTACTTTTATTTAATATGCAGACTTAAAATCTAATTACCAATAGAATAGCTTCCAGGTTTTCAAGTCTCAGCTTTGGCAAATCCTACGATACCCAACATTTAAACAAATCTTAAAGTATTTAAGCTATATCACTAGATACAATTACAGCAATATGATTACCTCAAAGATTGCTTCTTTTCGAGATATAGTGGCGTGATGAGTTTTATATATTTTTTGCATTTGTACACACCAAGGGGGGCATTTGTAACACTCTGACTTCATGCATTAAAAAGAATATTGTAGTCTTGTCCTTGTTAGTAAAAAAGGAAACACCTATTGTACTGCTAGTCAGTGTACATACAGTGGCTTGCAAAAGTATTCGGCCCCCTTGAACTTTTCCACTTTGTCACATTAGAGCCACAAACATGAATCAGTTGTATTGGAATTCCACGTGAAAGAACAATACAAAGTGGTGTACACGTGAGAAGTGGAACGAAAATCATACATGATTCCAAACATTTTTTACAAATAAATAACTGAAAAGTGGGGTGTGCGTAATTATTCCGCCCCCTTTGGTCTGAGTGCAGTCAGTTGCCCATAGACATTGCCTGATGAGTGCTAATGACTAAACAGAGTGCCACTGTGTGTAATCTAATGTCAGTACAAATACAGCTGCTCTGTCACGGCCTCAGAGGTTGTCTAAGAGAATATTGGGAGCAACAACACCATGAAGTTCAAAGAACACACCAGACAGGTCAGGGATAAAGTTATTGAGAAATTTAAAGCAGGCTTAGGCTACAAAAAGATTTCCCAAGCCTTGAACATCC